>JASKGM010000010.1:5710307-5724620 GCA_034509205.1 Ceratonia siliqua | reverse complement strand
ATGGTAGATAAATCTATATGTTTGAGTTCATTTTTAAGTTTAGAGGGACTAAGCTACCTTATCCTTCCATTTTTTTTTTTATTTATTTTACTATTTTTATTTTTTATTTATAGTATTTTTTTTAAATTTTTAAATTTTTTTATTTTTAAAATTTATAATTAATTTATCATTATTAAAAAAAAAATTTGTTAAGTTATCCTACACCGCATTTGGGACGATAAAATAGTAAAGACTTAAGTTAATCTATCAAGCACTCAAAATATTCTCGAACTGAAAATTAAGTTAATTGACTGAAATTTGTAAACAAATCACCTGCTTAATAAGTAAGCGTATTTTTTAGTTAATCATTTGAAAAAAAAAATCTTTTACAAAAGATTTTAACTTCTCACCCAATTCAACCTGTAAAACTCATTTGAACTAACAAACTTTTTTTTATATAATATTATGCATAATATTAATAATATATTATTATTAAAATTGTTTATTATTATTTTCTACAGCCCTCATAATAGGCTATAAGCATTGGGCTTTGCGCAAAATTCTGGAAATGCTCCCGGGAGATCGAGCCGAGCCGTGCCGTGAACCAGAACACAGAAAGATAGAAGGGGGCGAAACGACAACGCAGCTACTAGTCTGTTCCGCTCAAAATAATTCATGGAGAGATATGTAACTTAGGACTAGCAGTGGGCAGTGAAACTCTTTAGGAAAAGTTGCGGTTCAACATCCGATCAAGTAAGCTGTTTCTAAATTTGATTCTTGTTAAGATTAGGTAACTACAATTCTCTTTTTTTTTTTTTTTGTTTTTTTGGGTTTTGCGGCACCATTTGTTCAGAAACTGGATTTAATTTCCTTTTCTTTCCCTAAATTTTCTTTTGTTTGAGGAATTTATAGATGGATCAAGGGAGGCAGGTATTTGCAGTGGACCTTCTTGAAAGATATGCTGCAAAAGGGCGTGGAGTTATTACATGTATGGCTGCTGGAAATGATGTCATTGTGATAGGAACTAGTAAAGGGTGGGTCATCAGGCATGATTTTGGTGTCGGCGATTCATATGGTAAAGTTTTAATATTACTTATTATTACATACACATTCTCCATTAACTGTTAATGTTGCTATGTACTTGATAATAGAAATGAATTGACACCCCAGAGATTCATGATATGGTATCATAAATTCATTATTATTTTTATTATTATTATTATTATCTGTTTGGGTACCTAAGTTCAGTGACTTAAGTTGTGTTATTGCACAAGCTGAGGAGTTGCAAATAGTTTTAAAAGGGACTTGTTCAAGAATGCTTGACCTTATCCTAAAACCTGAAGTTCTTCATGTTCTTGGATGCTTGTTCAGTTAGCTTGATAAGAGAATTTCATTTTTTACGCTAGTTAGTGTCTGATAGCTTATGTCTATTTGGACTATAGAAATTGATCTCTCTGCGGGTCGTCCTGGAGAGCAATCAATCCACAGGGTGTTTGTTGATCCTGGAGGGAGTCACTGTATTGCCACTGTTGTTGGTACTGGGGGAGCTGAAACATTTTATACTCATGCAAAATGGACCAAGCCTCGAGTTTTAAGCAAGCTGAAAGGTCTTCTTGTCAATGCTGTTGCATGGAACAAGCAACAGATAACAGAAGGTAGTTGATCACTTCTCTGACTGATGCCTATTGCTTGCTGATTTATTTACAACTAAGATTTTCCCATGTTTATTTATGTTTGGAATTCTGTTCAAACACTTTACATCCAGTTTCCACGAAGGAAGTCGTTCTTGGTACAGACAATGGTCAACTTCATGAACTTGCTGTGGATGAGAAGGACAAGAAGGAGAAATATATTAAATTTCTCTTTGAATTAAAAGAACTTCCAGAAGCTTTTATGGGTTTACAGGTACTTCTTCTGACTGCTCTCAGTTCTAGTTTCATTTTGCAAGGCATTTTCTATGATTTCATCTCTATTCCGTGAAACTGTATCTACAATATTTTTTTATGAATGTGACTAAGGCATTCAGTAACTGGTTTATGTGCTTTCTTTACAGATGGAAACGGCAAGCATAATTAATGGAACTAGATATTATGTGATGGCTGTTACTCCAACTCGGCTTTATTCTTTCACTGGCTTTGGATCACTGGAAGTAAGTCAAATACAATAAGTTTTCTATACTTTGGATTAGTTTGATGATATATGAATATGAGATTAAGTAACAGATAAAATATATTCTGTCTGTTACCTCTTGTAATTTTGTGTTGCATGTTTTTTCTGTACTCAATGTCTTATTTTACACATAATTAAAATTGGTATATAATTGCTTAGCTGTTGAAATTTATTTTCACTCTTACTTTGAACAACTTATTGTTAGGTTTTATCCTATTTCACGATACCCTACGTTGTTATTTTTCTCAAGTCTAATCTGACTTGACCACTATATGATTGTAGACTGTTTTTTCTAGTTATTTTGACCGAACGGTGCATTTCATGGAACTTCCTGGAGAAATACCAAACAGGCAAGTGGTTGTCTTTATAGTGATATTATTCTTATGTCCATTGCACATACAACATAAAATAGAAGTGGAGGCTGAAAGTTTGTTTAATACTTACAGTCTTTCTAAATAATTGTGTGTGTGTGTGTTTGAGCTTTCCCATTTGAGGCTTCCTTGTCTATTTGATTATCTTTCAGTGAGTTGCATTTTTACATTAAGCAACGAAGAGCCGTACATTTTGCGTGGCTTTCTGGTGCTGGTATTTACCATGGGAGCTTAAATTTTGGAGCACAGCATAGGTATGACTTGGTATCTTTATCAATTTCATTAACATCAAGTGTTATATATCTTAGTTCCATGGATTCTACAAATATTAATTCAGAACATGCTCATTATGCTTCGTGATTGGTTCTTAATGTTGTTGTAGATGTTGTTTTTCCATAAAACCCCTTCATACTGTTGTTCTCCTGGGACGGCCCTATTTATTTTATTTATTTATTATTTGTACAGTTCTCCAAGTGGAGATGAAAATTTTGTTGAGAGCAAGGCTCTTTTGAACTACTCAAAATTGTCTGATGGTGTAGAAGCAATTAAACCAAGTTCTATGGCATTGTCTGAATTTCATTTCTTGCTGCTAATAGGGAATAAGGTCAAGGTGTGTGTACTTATCTATTTAATTGTGTTTTCAACTTTTCAACTGTACATAATTTTCCAATGTTATATACAAGCTGTGTTTCAAAGGATTTATGCATGTGTTCTAAATTTAAATATTTGTAGGTTGTAAATAGAATTAGCGAGTACATCATAGAGGAACTCCAGTTTGATCAAACTTCAGATTCAGCATCGAAGGGTATTATTGGATTATGTAGTGATGCAACTGCTGGTCTATTCTATGCATATGATCAAAACTCTATCTTTCAGGTTTGTATCCTCTTATGACTGCAGCCTTTTTTATTCTGGATTTAAGTGGCCCAAATTGTAATCCATGCTTCTGTTGGATGTGGTAATTTTAGGTGTCTATCAATGATGAAGGTCAAGATATGTGGAAGGTATATCTTGACATGAAAGAATATGCTGCTGCTTTAGCAAATTGTCGTGACCCTCTTCAAAGGGACCAAGTATATCTAGTGCAGGTGCTGTTCATTTACCTTTATTGAGACTAAGCAATCATTTATCTATCTACAGAAATTAGTTGATTTTTCTTACCATAAATTTAAGTCTGGTGTTTGATTGGAATATTTTTGGTGCAGGCGGAAGCTGCGTTTTGCTCTAAGGATTTTTTCAGAGCTGCATCTTTCTATGCCAAAGTATTTTTCTCTTTTTTAAGTTGACTCTTTTGTTGTATTTAGTTTATTAGTTATTGCATGAATTACCTTTATTTTTGTGACAATGATTGGGTTGTTTAATGGGTAAATGTGCTACCCCATTGAATTTTGATTTACTATATTGAGCAGTGCACTTGCTTGTTATGGTTGTAAACTCTAAGTCTACCAAATCATTGTCCAATTATTGCTAATTTTACCTTCTAGACAATGATACAACTTTTTCGAATGAATTCATCTTCATGATGGCACAGATCCATGCATACTTTTAAAACTTGCATCCCTTTTTCATTATGTAATGTCATATCTTCAAAAGGCCTCTTTATATCTTGTACAAGTGCTGTTCATAATTTTGAAATTTGGAGGTGTAGCATTTTTTATGGCATTTGTCTTTATATACATTGCACAATTCTAATAATTTGATGATAATAGTGTGCCATTTCTGGAAAAGTCATTTCAAGTTGGACCACTGCCATATTGTGCACTCAAGTATTAATTTTGCTTTAGTTATCTGAAAGAAAGAAAAATCTGATTGTAATTTGATTTGCAGATTAACTATATTTTATCATTTGAGGAAGTCACTTTGAAGTTCATTAGTGCTGGTGAACAGGTAATTTTCATATTGTTGGTCTTTTCAGCTTATATGGAATTAAAGGGTTAACCTTTTCTTTTCTTCTTAAATTTGGATTATTTGACTGCAATATATGTCAGTTTGTATTTCTGTGGCAAAGTTCCATGTTTGTTTTCATATAGTGTAGTTTTTTCATTTACACATGTTGCACAAAGCACTGGAACTAGTGTTTTATGTTCTAATTTATGATGATTTTCATGGAAAACTGGAATAGTGACATTCATGCTATATTTAATAATTCTCTGCGGCTAAACTTTGGTCTTCTCTTGTGTCTAAAACTTTTGTGCGTGTAAGTTTGATAAATGTGATATTTACCTTGCTTTGTGGTTATGTGTATGCATTCAAGCTATTATTTTCTTCTTTGGGCATACTCAAACTGGTTGGATTGTTTTATGCGTGGAATTACTTTATATAATTTTTTGGTTTGAAATTTGATTTGTGCATGTGCAAATTCACTGTTTTATATGCTTATTTGCAGGATGCTTTGAGAACTTTTTTATTGCGGAAGCTCGATAATTTAGCAAAAGATGATAAATGCCAAATAACAATGATATCCACGTGGGCAACAGAGTTATACCTAGACAAGGTTCAAGGGAGAAATTTCTGAGACTCCTCAGATGTTGGGAAATTAAATTTGCTGCATCATATGTATTCTTTATGCCCGAGTTATTGACATATTTATCGTATTTAAAATTGATTTGGATTTTATTTCTTGATCTTAAGATAAATCGCCTGCTTTTAGAAGACGACTCTGCTTGGGAGAATTGCAATTCAGAGTACCAATCAATCATTAAAGAGTTTCGTGCTTTTCTCAGTGACTGCAAGGATGTATTGGATGAAACAACTACGATGAAACTTTTAGAAAGGTAGTATTTGATACTTGATTTGAAAGCTGCACGCTCTGTGTCTGAGACAATGATTTCTGGTGCATACCTATTTTCTTCAATTTTGTTCATGCATTTCTGGTAGGTTATACATTTGAATTTTTATCAACCATTACTTTATCTACAATTGTATAAAAAGAAAAAATGATACTCTGGAAAGATAAAGGACATGCTGAGTGTAGATCTAGGGTCCATGGTTGTTTGATTTTGATCAGTTTGTAGCCTTGAGACTTTTAATTATCATAGCAAATATTCCATAAGGAAACCATTATATTTCTGAGATGAGGCAGGCCTGGTCTTTTTCTCCCTTGTGGTCTGCAAATGATGAAGTTGATGAGCTCAAGTATTACTCTGTAGATCACTAGTTATCTAGGTGCAATGGTGATGACTATCAGCTTTCCATGGTGAGCTGGTGCTGGGGATTTTCACTTCTATGTCCATAACACTGATATGTTGGTCAGATTCCTCTGTGTAGTTAGATATTTCCTGGAATTACAACATGAAGAAACAATTGGAAGATAAATCATTCATTTCAAAGAAGGAAGTACCAGGGTTCTGTCATTTGTGGAAGGTTTTATATTTAATTAACAAAAAGTAAAAATATTAGTTCCTTATTATGGTGCATGCATGGAGAATGGGTGTGCGGGTATGTGTATATATTCTTTTATGAGGTGTCGAGTGTTATTTGACTGTAAGTGTACCTTGTACATTGGTTTTCAATTAATATTGAGGCAGTTGAAATTCAAATAACTGCTTATTTTCTTGTCAGTTGAAAGCTTGGCTAAAGATAGTTATATACAGTCATGTTATATTTATATAATTCTGCTTTTCTAATTTTCAACAGTTACGGAAGGGTTGAAGAATTGGTTTATTTTGCTAGTCTAAAAGGGCAGTATGAGATTGTTGTTCACCATTACATTCAGGTGCTTTGATTTCCACTCAGGTTCCATGTGGTGATTAAAGACTATTTCAATTCCAGATATCTGTTTATTAAAATATAATTTTGACACTGGTTGTCCTTTTGCCTCCTTTCCTTCACTTTTCCCTCCATTACCCCTTCTTTTTGTGTTTTTGTTAGCAAGGAGAAGCAAAAAAAGCATTGGAAGTTCTTCAGAAACCTGCTGTGCCTGTAGACCTTCAGGTATGGTTCAAGCTCTAAGATTTGGGGTGTGATAATCTGTTTTGTCTCTCTCTGTTTTATCTCTTGCTTACTGAGCTTATATTGCTATTATTTATGTGAGGGGCTGAAGTCTATTAATCTCTGTTTAGAAATCTGATGGACCCCGAGCAGGGTTTTTTTGGATGGTTTTGGGGAAACGGTTAGAAGAGGTAGGTGGCATGGGACAGGTGGCAGGCCAATTTTGCTATATAAGGGGGGTGGGGAAGCGAGTGGGGGGCAGGCATGAATTGAGTGAAGGAAGAATTGGGGAGTCTGGCTGCTTAGTGCTGGAATTGGGAGACCCCTAGCTTCTCTAATTGCTAGGATTATAATTTCTGCTTTGTTCTTTTCTTCTGTTTGTGAGGGTGGTTAGATTCTAGGCAAGAGGCATTACATTGCCACTGTAATCTTGCATCTTTTATCTCTGTTTAGTGTGGATTCCTTGTAACCGCTGTTTTTGGCACATCAATACTAGGAGTTTCATTGATTCATTGCTTTTGGGTTCCATCAAAATCTTATAAGGTAAATATTGTGTTTATTATGCAGTACAAGTTTGCTCCAGACCTAATTGCCCTTGATGCATATGAAACTGTAGAGTCATGGATGGCTACAAAGAATCTGAACACAAGGAAACTGATTCCTGCAATGATGCGCTATTCAAGCGAACCTCATGCTAAGTACTGCATATTCACTTTTATATTTTCACTTAGTTAATTGCTCATCATTTTGTTCAGAAATGATTTCATAAATTTCTTTCTTTATATATATTTTTTATTTTTAGCTGAAAGAGCATAATTTTCTTGATCTCGTTATATTTGTAAGTTTTAGAAATGATTGTTAGTTTTCTAGAAATTCTATATAAATTGTAACTTCAGAGATTTTCTGCTATGGTTCTGTTCAACTATACTTGCTATACCATAATGGAGTTTTATAGTTTTAGTTGGCTTCACTTTTCATTTTTGAACTTAGCAATTTTGCATATCTTCTGGTTAGAGGTTGTAGTGATTTGTCATTTTTTAGATTCTAATACTTTTGATAGGAAACAGAAGATACTACATCTGTTGGTGTATATTTTTCTTTACACTTATGGTGCTAAGTGCAGTGAGCAGTTTTTTGTCACATGTGAATTTGACATATATGGTGATTAGTCAAAACTTTTGATGTATAGATTTCGTTTTGTCCAATTTATATCCTTGTTCCTGTTGTTTCTTTGTTATATCAAATACGCTGCATATGAGATTTCTTTGCTTTGAGTGGAAGCTGTATCTTCTTAGTTAAATGTTTAAATGAAGAATCTGTTATACAAAAATCCTTTTTGGAATATTAATTTACTCTGTATCCTACTGTTGTGACATGCAGGAATGAGACACATGAAGTCATTAAATATCTTGAACATTGTGTTCATAGATTGCATAATGAAGATCCTGGAGTTCATAACCTTCTGCTTTCTTTATATGCAAAGCAGGTTCAGTAGTTTACTTTTTATATCCGTGTACTTCTTATGTAGTGGTACTGATTATGATAAATGTTTCACATTCTGATTGTATCATGTTATCATACATGTATAATATATTGATGAATAGATAGATACTCTCATGTGAATGGATGGATATTGTTAATCATGCATGGCTGTACTAAATTAATATGGCATTGTTAATCTCTGCATGATGCATGCTGTGCATCTGAATTCTAAGTGTTTAACATCAAATTGCCTGTTTTTCCACTTCTCATGTATGAAAACAAAAACTGTTGAAATAGGTTTTAGTTACAAGATAAACTTCTAGACATATAGCTGAAATACAAAGCAATCTGAATATAACTAACCCTTCTTTCTTCATAATAAAATTAGAGGATAATCCTAAGAGATAATTAGGATAATTTTTAAGAAGAGATAACCCTTTAACACTCCACTTAATTTGTAACACTTATCCTGATAGGTTTATCAACACAAACCATAGTCTTTACTGTATGGTGTCCTTCATTAAAACTGAAATGGTGTGGTTTGGAGTTTGGACTGCAATTGCTGAAAATTTATACCATTTCATTTAAATTGCCTGTTTTTCTACTTATTGTATTTGAAAGAAAAACCTTAATCTTTCCTCAATGGTGTCCTTCATTAAAATAGAAATGGCATGATTTGGATTGCAATTGTAAATGTGATTGAACAAGACCCTTTGGGTAAATATCTTATGACTAGTGTTAATTTTTTTTTTTTGGTAAACATATGCCCTTCTTTACAAAATCACAAAAATGAAGATATCCATTGAAGCTTGATTTTGAGTCTTAAAGTTGGGTCTCACTTCTAGCTACTGGTGCAGGGAAACTTGGTTTCTCTTTATGAGCTTTAAAGGAATCTAGGACTTCTTGGTTATGTATGATTATAGACATTGGGCATATATGTACTTAACTTAGGTTTCCTTTTTGTCTTATAACCAGGAAGATGATAGTGCACTTCTCCGATTCCTACAATGCAAATTTGGAAAAGGACAGGAAAATGGCCCTGAATTCTTCTATGATCCTAAGTATGCTTTACGTCTTTGTCTCAAGGAAAAACGAATGCGGGCATGTGTTCATATATACAGCACGATGTCTATGCATGAAGAAGCAGTTGCTCTTGCACTACAGGTGAGAGTGAGACTAATGCTTATGATTTTGTATCCAACTTTAGAATGTAGTTTAGTTTGAAAAACTTCTTTATGAATGTTCTTCATCTGATATGTTGGATCAAATGGAGGAACAATTCATGGATGAAATCCTGAATACATGACTATGTGTCTGCCTCTTGGCCCAAAGGATGTCTTCCACTGAGAATTATTTGAGCTACTGTCATGTTGAGAGCTTTGGGCTACCATCTTTTTCTTTTTCTTCTCCCCTTCTCCACTGTGGCTGGAATACAACAGTGGTGGCTAAGTCTTGAAGGTTGGAGTCATCCTGCAATCATGGAGCTCTCCAAGAGAAGGCTACGGAAAAAGTTCTTCAACCATGTTCATTTAGAAGTTCTCTAATCTGTGGGATCTTTACCTCTTGAACATGAAACATAATTATTTAAAGATTTTGTAGGGCTTTTACTTCTCTTTTAACTCTTTTTGGAGATACATGTGATTTTGTTGTGCTAAGTCACTTTTTATGCACTAGGTTGATCCAGAGCTAGCTATGGCAGAAGCTGATAAGGTTGAAGATGATGAAGATTTGAGAAAGAAGCTTTGGCTCATGATTGCCAAGCATGTTGTTGAACAAGAAAAAGGAACTAAAAGGGAAAACATAAGGAAGGCAATTGCATTTCTTAAAGAAACTGATGGCCTGTTGAAGATTGAAGATATATTACCCTTTTTTCCAGACTTCGCCCTGATTGATGACTTCAAGGTACTGCTAATTTTCACTCTACTTTTTCCATCTAGATTGATTACTTTCAAAGTAATAAGCTATAACCTGACCAATATATCTAATGATACCCAATAGTTTTAACTCAGAATCTTCAAGAGGATGTCTGCCTTGGGGGATGGGAATGAGGAGGAAAATGACCATTCCTTTTTTACTTATTTATTTTTAATGAATATAAAATAGTGTGCCCATATTTAGAATTTTTTTTTTTAAAAAAACTTACAATTAGAACCTCTTATTTATAAAAGATATTTGATTTGATCACCTGAACATATAATAGGTGCATTTGATATGGAATAAGGAGCCAGTGCATGATGAGACATCCAGTAGATGTGTTCCTCTTCACGTTTTTGTATTTTGTAGTTCATACGTTCTTGATATTGGGCTATGATTTACAAAGAAAAAGCAAATTTAAATTGGAGAATGGAATTTGTTAAGAAAACTGAACCCTTAATTTTGTTGGGTCTTCATTACTATATAGTTTCTTTTATGAACCTTCTATAAAGCTTGAATTTTCTTGTCAGCCCAAGCATGTACCAATTTTAAGGAAGTGATAGACCATTCAGCCCTCTTCGCAACCTTCTCTTGTCTTTTTTCTGTTCTCATGTATATTAAGTAAAATTGAATCCTTTTATGCCTAGTAATTCTATGTTTATGATTATTGTATTATTGGAATTTGGTTTTTCTCAAACTTCCATTGGGGAATTTATCTGAATGTATGCAGGAGGCTATCTGTTCATCATTGGAGGATTACAACAAGCAAATTGAACAGCTGAAGCAAGAGATGAATGACGCAACACATGGTGCTGACAACATAAGAAATGACATCAGTGCACTTGCTCAGAGATATGCTGTTATTGATCGTGATGAGGAATGTGGGGTATTGATGTTCCTAAAAGTTGTTTGATAGAGATGCACCTTTTTCTTCTCAAATTGTTCAGATGTTGACTCATGCAACATATTAAATTCAAGCTGCATTAGTTTTGATGGTGATTTTATGCTCATTTGCTCAATTTGGGTCTGACTTTTGAATGTGATTAATTAGGTATGTCGGCGAAAAATTCTAACTGCTGGCACGGAGTATGGCATGGCTCGTGGTTATACATCAGTAGGACCAATGGCTCCTTTTTATGTCTTTCCATGTGGACACGCCTTCCATGCACAATGCCTGATTGCCCATGTGACTCGTTGTACTGATGAAGCCCATGTGAGTATAATTTCTTTTTCCTCTATTTTTCTATGATATCTCATAGTGACTTTTTCTCCTGTATGCTGTCTGAAAGTTTATCATTCTCAATAAGATCTGCAATATTTGTAAGAAAGACCAATATATATATAACACCAATGTAGCAAAATTGAAAGGCATAATCAATTAATCATCGCTGGTTGTTAAAAAAACTGAATGGGTTTGAGAGGTGATAGGTGGTCAGTACTCTTGGGAGCAAAACATGGCAGAATAACCCTTTTTCCCAGTTTATCCTAAACTTATTTAATTGCTGTGGTAAATGTATTAAATTTAAGAGAAAACATACCATGCTAGAGCACAAATATGTTGTGGGCACCCTCAAATTGTGGGGTGAGCACTGGTTAAATGTATGGATTCTATGGAACATAAGTTTTAATATGACTATTGATTGTGGATAACTAGTTGTGGTATTTGATAACTTTGTTGACTTTTGAGAACAAAAATTTTATCATCCCAAATCTACTTGATATTCTAAAACTTACACAGGATCATTTGATGGGAAACCTATAATAAGTAACTAAGGTGTATGAGCGCAAGCATAGAAAGGGGAGTAAGAGAAAAAAGTATAGAAAAGGAGGATGGTGTGGGTGAATTGTTGGCTGGAGTAGGGGCCCACGTGACACCTAGAGGGAGTAGTTCATTATAGAGTCCGTTAGAATCTACAGAGAACTTTTCTTTTTCTTCTATCCTGGAGCTGGTCTGTGCTTTGCTAGTCACTCAAAGGTACTAACCATTGGCTTTTTTTTTCACTGGTCGTTGATACTTGATTGCTCTGGATTAGTGTATATGTGGTTTTAGGATCTATCATTTTGGTATCAAAGCTGGTTACTGGGGTATGGTCGATACAAGGATGGATCAACAAATTGATAGTTTGGAGGAGTTTGGTTTCATTAAAGGAGGTGTGAAAGAAGAGATGGGGATTTTGAAAGTTTACATTGTGCAGGTACGTGAATCCATGGCTGAGATGCGTTGGCAGAAGAGAGTGGAATCTGGTTAGCATGGGAAAAGCAAAGGACTGGAGGGCAATAATTCAGGCCCAGAGTCCTTTGGGGGGGTGGAGATTGGGGGAAGCGGAAATCCTGTGGAAAGAGAGATGACTCATTTTTGCCGGTTAGAACTTCCTTTGTTCTCAAGTGATGATCCTTTGGGATGGATTTTTCGAGTGAAGTGATACTTCTTGGTGAATGGAGTGGGGGTAGGAGAGAAGGTAAACTTTGCAACCGTTTGTTTGGAAGGGAAAGCACTTAATTGGTACAAGTTGTTCGAAGCAAGAATGCCAATGAATTCTTAGGCAGAGTTTAAAACAGAATTGCTGGAACATTTTCATTCTTCTCAAGAGGGAGATGAATATGAGATATTGCTTGCACTGAAGCAAGATTCAATTGTCACTAAGTATTGGAAAAATTTTGAACTCCTTTCTGCTCCTTTAAGGACGCCACAAAAGACTTGCTAATCAGAGCTTTTAAGAACGACTTGAAGGAGGATATTAAAGATAAGGTGTGTATGACTCATACAACTACCCTAAAGCAATTGATGGGTGTTGCCCGTGAGATAGAAGAGAGGAATTGGGTGTTGAATCGAGCCTGTGAAACTAAGCTCGGTAGGACTTGATACAACTACCTGAGTAGAACTCACTCCCAAAAGCTAATTGGTAAGGGGAGGGTGCCTAGGGGCTATATAAGTCCCACACTAGTAGTCCATACCACCAATGTGGGATCCAAGCCCCATACCTTGTAATGGGATCCTAATAATCCACGCCCCTTAAGAACCAACGCCCACGACAGTGGTGACTTCGCGGATCTCGCCATAGGTAACAACCCTCCCACCTCTTTGTGGTAACTCCGTGGATCCCGCCGGGTAGCAGCCCTCCGGCTCCCACCGCACTTCGTCAGCGCCCAAGACTGAACTGCTCTGATATCATTGATACAACCACCTAAGTAGAACTCACCCCCAAAAGCTAGCTCGTGAGGGGAGGGTGCCTAGGAGCTATATAATCCCCACACCAGTTGCCTATACTACTGTTTGGGACTCAAATCCCATACCTTGTAATGGGATCCTAACGGAAATTCAAAACCAATTGGGTTTGGTAGGTTTATTAGTGTTGCAGGAGGTTTACCTAGGACATCAGGTTTTATTGAACCTTTGCACACAGTAAATGTACTGAGCCCATAGAAGAGTTCCAAAGTAATGAAGGGATCTGGAGGGGGCCAGAAAACGACGATGCCTGGGGATGGGTGGGTTTTGTCATCTATCTTAGGCTGAAACTACAAGACATAGAGAGCTCGGGCTGTATTTCTGTTGCGATGAGAAATTCAATCCTAATCATCGCTGCAAAAATAGGCACTTACAGGTTCTTATGATTGCTGGGGATGAAAAATTAATGGTTAAGAAGGGGAGGAGACCGCTGAAGAAGATCCTGTTGTTTTACAGAGGGAAGAAAAAGAAATTGAATACTATATGAATTCAACTAAGGGAATAACAGTGAGTAATACCATGAAGTTAATGGGAATCATGAAGGGGCATGAGGTGCTGGTTTTGATTGGTCACAATTTTGATAGTGGGGATTCTCACAATTTCATTTCTCGAAAATTGGTCAACAAAATTGGTGCTGCCAGTGGCTGAAAATTGAAATTTTGGGGTTGTGTTAGGGAAAGGATACTGTATTCAAGGGTAAGGGGTTTGTCAAGAGGTGGACTTGGAATTACAGGGAATTTGAGTAAATCAGTCATTTTTCCATTTTGAATTAGGAGGAGCGAAAATGTTTTCAAAGCTGGATCTGCAATCAGGGTACCACCAGATTCAAATCAAGGAAGGGGATGCTTCTAAGATAACTTTTTGGACTCATGATGGCCACTACAAGTCCCTAGTAATGCCCTTTGGGCTTACTAACTCCCCTTCCACTTTCTGGTCATTGATGAATCAAATTTTCAGAAGTTATCTTTGCAAATTTGTCTTAGTATTTTTTGATGACATACTAATATATACCCCTGATTATTTTTCTCATCTGGAGCATCTAAAAATTGTGTTGGGAATTCTGCAAGAGAATAATATGGTTGTAAACAAGAAAAAATGTTTGTTTGGCCAATCCCAATTGGAGTATGATGGGAACCCTGGATTTATAAGTATAATGCAGAAGAAATAATATCAATTACACCATTCAACTGATATCTTCTCTTATCCTACTCACTCCAGTATGATACTAGCCCTCAACCTGAA
>JASKGM010000010.1:5664144-5676156 GCA_034509205.1 Ceratonia siliqua | reverse complement strand
ATAAATTAATAAATAAATTAAAATTTTAAAATAACTATTATTTTAAAAAGATACTAAATTTAAGGAGTTAATAAACAGACTTTTTCTCATATTTTGGGTAGCCAGTTCCCATGCACACTCACTCCAACACTGCAAGTCTGCAAGTCTGCAATTCGGATTCGGATTCGGATCTTATCTGTTCCCATACTTTGTTGCACACCAGCTGTACGGCTCTTCATCTAAGACTTCTAGAACGATCACTCTTCTCTACAGTATTCTACAGTACTTCCGCATTGTATAATTATCCCCATAACTTTTCCTTATTTTTTATTAAAAAAACTATTTAAGCACATAAAAATTCCTATTTTTAAATAATTAAACAAACAATTTCTACCAAACTAATTTATAACTAATAATTCTACTTCTTCCATCTTTTCTATTAATAGAAATAAAATTCCAAAAATAAATCAATTAATTCTTTATAGTTAAGCTATTCATCCAATATACTACAATCTATCCCCTATAATTCTATTCACATCCCATACTATGGCCTATACTCATTTGATATATATAGTTAAATTAAAGGAGGATGCATTTAATAGTTAATAATGTACTAGTTGTTATATATGTTTCAAAAATAGTAGTAGTTTTGATTTTGTTTAATAATGTGTTGGATTGAGCAAATGAGCATGAGCTCATTAATGTCATTTTCAAGTGGATTTGTTTTATAATGATGATCCACGAGTGACGAGTGGCCACCCCATTTGCTGCTGTACTTGTCTTTGTACGTCATGGGCGCATAAACCTTCAACACTTAATTGTCTATTACAAATTCATTTTTAAGTATAATTGTTATACTATTATAGACATACTTGTCAGATATATTCCGACGAGTTTATTAAGGAGGTATATTTTGAGAATCTCATATCACTAACAAATATTTCATATTAAAGAAAATGCTTACTTTTTTTTTGAAGAAAATCATGTATGAAAACTTCTAATTGATTACTATGACCTGAATCAAGATCTCTCTAAAATCCCACTTATATACCAAAATTAAGATGCCTGATAATGACCCAAGAAAGATTGAGTGTATCTAATCCAACTAAATGATCCCATAAACTATATGTAATTAATTATTCTCCCAAATATCCACTTTCCAAGAATTAATCCATTAATTTATGATATGGGTGATACTTGTTATCATCCAAACCTTGATAAGTGCGTTTTTGAAAGTGCTTACCATTGAGTCTAATTTTTATATCTTCTATGTATATGCCACAACTTTTAATTCATCAATAAAGTTAGTGGCATATAAGCAGCCAGAGATAGATGGGTTTTAAGTGTAATTAAATACAATTAAATTATTAAATTAAAAAGAAAAGCAGCCCACAGTGTGGACTAGGGAAAGTCAATTATAATATTTGATCTTATATTCTCTGGCCCTTTTCCCTTTCCAAGACACCTAACTTGGCTCCAGCTATCATATTTGTATCTTTCCTGTGTAAAGTAAAAGAGAAAGAGGGTGAAGAGCTAGAGATAGAGAGATCCCCGGCCACTTCCCACTAGTACTTGAATAGCAAGACTTTGAAATGGACATTCACCTCAACAATGACGTAATTAATTTGCTCTAAAATGACACTAATAATATATATATATATATAAGTGGTTTGAGATTAAGCACAGGATTATGTTCTCATTCTCCCACCAGAATTATAATGTTTAGGTCCCATATGTGATATATTCTTTCGTAGAAAATTGACATCAGCTATAAATGTTTCCCTTTCTTGATTACCAAAACCAGGCCTTGCCCCACCATCAAAATTAAACCCACTTGCAGAAAACTCATACGAACACGGTTTCAACGAGAAATACTGAAAATTAAGGACTCTATTTCTGAAGTGCTTTTGTGGCCTCTTCAATTATATGGAAGCTAGCCAGTACCAATAGTACCACACCACTAGCTAGTCCAGATACTGAAGCAAACATTGACCAGATGCAAAGCAAAATCAACCATATTTGACTCGAATCTTCCTCCTCAGCTACGTACCTACAACTGGTCCACTATTTTTATTTATATTTTTCTTTAAAGAAAAGAATATATATGAAGCCGTGTATATCGTAGAGTTTAGTCATTATCTGTTATTAATGCATGTGTCGAATTGTCGATAGCGTTAAGTGCCTGAAACTCTGTAACTGATGGCAATTCTGTGATCCTTCTTCCTATGGGCTAAACCAAAACCAAAACAAAAGTGGGAAAGGAAAACCAGAGAGAGACTAAAACCAGGGGTCAATGCCAGTTTACTTTGTTGCTAGCTATTTGTGTTTGGTTGGTTGGCGCATCAGATAAGTTCAAAGTTTCTACTTTATAAAGGAAAATACTTTGATTGGGGTATAACCCATTTTTGGCATTTCAATAATAGAATGTAGTCAATGTTCCCTTCTCTCTCTTGTCATCATAAATTCTTTACCAATGGATGAGACAACAGCAAGTGAAATGAGATGGGGATGAACACAAGAATATTAACAAATCAAATTCTATCCTACCCCACATTCATATCAAATTATTAATTAGTCACTCATGTACAACTTTTCTGGGGGGTAACCCACTCTTTAAATCAAACACACCTTTAGTTTCTGAGTGTTTATCCATGCACGAGAGAGAGAGAGAGAGCAACCCATAATTAAGATTTCTATTGTTCATATTTCTTTTTCTTTCTGTCATTTATCTAATCATTACAATATATATATATATATATATATATATATATATATATATATATATTGTAATGATTAGATAAATGACAGAAAGAAAAAGAAATATGAACAATATATACACACACACTATATACACATTGTTATGTGCTATCCATGCATTTTTCAAAAAGAATATATATGTAAAGTCGAAGCATTTAGCAACTTACTTACTCTTTAAACTTTACTCAAATTATATAATTACAAATTCAAAATAATATCTTCTTTTAATTAATGAATAATAATTAAGATCTCAGTTCATTTCATGTCAATGCACTCCTTTAAAATCAATAACACAATGAAGTTATAAACAATTAATACAGTAATTAAAAAATGGTTGATATAGCCAGTCTCTTCTATAAATTAAGTCGTATGAGTAAACATCTCTTGACTTATAAATGTATTAAAATTAGTTGTGAAAATCCAAGAAACTAGAGACACGTGCTTTCTGTTTAATTTGACGTACACATTCAAGTACATAATCTGTAGATACGTATAATAAACAATTTTATAGTATATATATACTACTAAATTGGGGGAAGCATCCTTGTTATGGGGTACGCCATTCTTTTTTATTCTTAGTCAAGGTGACACAAACCCAGTTGCATTTAGTGCTTTTGACAGAATAATAACAATATTAGATGCTAGGCATGCTGCATGCACCAACTAATAATTAAGAGCCTTTATTAGTTTTTTGATTAATCCTGCATCCTCGCTTTAAGAATTGCCAACCATGATTAACTGGCTTAATCAATCGCCATGCATGGCTGATATCTTATTAAATGAAGAGAAATGATACTTACACAGTTAACAACTCTCATAACTATTACTTCTGAGTTCTGACTAGGTTAGGATTTAGAATAAACCACTTGCTAAATCAAAACTAACAGAAATTAATAAGCATAAACCTATGTGTATAGATTCTCCCATCTCGTTTGCTTGCAAGCCACATCTATGCTACCCAATCAATAGCACTAGATTAACTAGTATATATATATATATATAGTTAATTAAATTGGTATCATATTATTGATTTTGGAATAGGGCCCTAGGATCTTGTGCAAATAGTGTTTTATGTGGGTCTATAACTCTATATGGGCCTCTAAGTACTGGCTAGCTACTCTTTTTCTTATTTTATGGAGACTAATTGATGAGAATGATGGTAGCTAGAGGCATATTTAATTTCTATGCATGTCCAAGCAACTAGTTAAGATTAAGAAATAAGAACTGTGTTTGCAAAGCCTTAAGTTTGACTTATCAGTTATGTACAATTAGTGGACCTGAGTTGTGAGTTGTGACTTCTTATGTAAATGATATCTGCTTAATTAAGATGTTGTGGGGGGCCCCAAATTCATTAATTTATTTGGTATTTTAATTGTATAAATAAAAAGATGAATTACTGATTTTTAATTATGGAGACTAGCTCAAGAAATTATGTATATATCGCAGTATAAGAGTCCGATGCCCAGCTTGTTGAATTTGGACTCAACTGAATGCTGGTAAGCCCCACATAAGAAGAGACTTTCAAAGTTTGAAACTTTGAATTAGTATTGGATTTCCTGTTTTTATAGTATTGGTCCATGCATCAATTGTAGTTATTTCGATTTCAGTCCTCTTTGGAGTCTACTTGCTAGTTGGCTTTTGACTTTAGTATTAATAATGACATATAGTATATAGGAACCATTCTTGAAAAGTAGAAGAAAAAGGATTCGCATAGAATAGAAAATTACTAAAGAAAACAAGCAAATATGGCGAAAATTGAGGGCCCATACAAGTTGATATTCTATCTACTATAATCTGTGGTCTTGCTTCAGAATTTTCAAGCAAAGCTGCACAACACCCTAAGTTGCTCTAAATTTGCAACCCCATTTAGTTTGGGGTCCAAAATTTTTGCCAAAACCTTAATATCCTGATTCTCACTAGGATGTCCATTCGGCGAGTGTTACTGAGCCTTGTGTGGATCTGAGCCCTGTTATCAGTTCAAGGCTTCAAGCAACAGCACCCCAAAGCTATACAGATCACTGTTGTTTGACAAATTGCCAGTGTGAAGATAATGGTGTCAATGTAACCAAATGAGCCTTTCACTGTGTTTGGGGCATGTGACCTATTGCTTTTGTTGTCATAGCCCAATTTGCAGAGCCCAAAGTCTACAAGCTTGGCATGGAAATCCTCAATTAAGAGAATGTTAGAGGACTAGACATTTCTGTGCATGAGAAATAACTCCAGTGTTCTCGTTGCCCGTTGCACCCAAGAGGGTGCGACGCCCTCTCACTCTGTGTGAAAGGAACCCACTTTAAGTGAGTGGGGCCTAGGGTGAGAGGGCAGCGCATCCAAGAGAGCATCAAAGCTTTTCTCTTGTGTATGATGATGGGTGGGTCTGCCTTTTTTTTTTTTTTGACTAAATGGTGGGTCTGCTCGGGAGTGAAGGTAGTCAAGGGCTCTGGCTATGTCTAAGCCAATGCTCAAACGGCTAGCCCATGAGATTATTCCTGAACATTGGCCCTCATATGTGTGCATCCTTTCAAAGAGGCTCTTGTTTAGCACATAGTCAAGTAGCAGAAGTTGTTCTCCTGTTTGCATAATACATAAAAGTAAGCATATTTATTAACTTTGATAATACGATCAGTTATACAGTTAGAAAGGGATAAAACTGAAGGGTTATAACTAAACTTCAGAGAAGGAAGAAGAAGGAAAGGTGCTATGAAGAAAATCAAATGGGTACTAGTAATAAGGCTCTAGTATAAGGGTATAGGTACTTGGCAGTGTACTGTTCTGAGCCCAATAGATACTGGTTTTCTTTTGTTGGGTCTAATTTGTATTTTAAGACTTTAACTAGTAATGAGACCCAAATGCACAAATTTGAGGCCTGTCAAAGGAGATTTTTAAATGGGATTAAGGAATGAATGAGAGCTTGTTGGGTTTCACCTTTGTCCAAACAGAAACCCATTAACCCCACCAAATTGCATCTGGATCCCATGCACGGGTTCCAATTAGAAGATTGTGGCCGTCCAATGTTAATTGGACGGTCACGATTTTGTCAGAATTTTTTTAAAAAAATTTATTCGGAATGCGTGCCAAATAAAAAAAATTAAAATACTTTGACCAGATCACATCCAAGCCGTCCAACTTGTGTTGGACGGCTCGGCTCGGATTTGACCTGATCCCATGCAGTCGGGATCGGGATCCGGATCCCACCAAATTTGGATGTCAAATCCTGAGTAGAACAGAGACTTCATCCAAGAACACCATCTTGCTCCCTCCTCTGTCCTCCATCGCTCTCTTTGCTGCTCCAAATCTTCCATCTCCAGGCTCTGCAAGGTGCAAATTAGAAGTGGCGGCCCTCCAACCCCTATCTGACCCTGTAGTCCCTAGTGGCCAACCTCAATTCTTCCACTGCATATGTCCTCACAACAGCTGTGCTTTTAAGTTTCATTGTCTTGTTTCTCAACTTGTGTTTTGACATAAAACGATGAACACTTTGCTTCTGGTTCCTCGAGATAGATTACTATCTTCCTTAGTATCAAAGTGAAAAGGATGACCAGCAAAATTGCACCAATTGTCCATAAACTTCTAGGATTTTTGGTGGAGAATCCAAAGAACCACACGAAGCTGGGTCTGCCTAGCCAGTAGCCAGTTTTGTACTGATTCTATCACTTGTTAGATTTTCTATTCACTCCATAGTCCTAACTTTTCTTTCTGGCCAACATGCTAGTGGTAGAGAAGGAAAACGAGCGTAAGTGGTATTCTTCGGGCTTATGAAGATTCAGTGCTTTGGAATTTAGCTTGAAGATGTCCACAAGTTGTGCTCCTTTTAGTGTTATACAGAGACACATATCTTTGGACTGTCATAAAAGTATTTCTAATGAGCGTGGTGGATATATATATATAGTTATCACATCAGAAAAGAAAGAAAAAATTAACACCAATTATAATTAAGAAAATTTATTGTAATGATGGAATGAAGTTTTCAGCAATAAATATCATCAAAAGCCTGTAAAAGCATATTTTATAATGAAAGGATGACATCAAATTAAGTGCAGAGAGAATTCATAGGTGATTCTGTGGTTTGTCTTGCTTAACAATTTGGCAACATCTGAATATTTCTTTCTTTTCTTGCTTTATAATTATGCAGCCACGAATTGTAATCAATAAACTAATAGAACTGCAAAATATGCAGATTCCTTCATGGTTTTGGAATTATATTGATTCTTCAAAAGTTTTCTAGCTCTTTTAAGGAAAAGGTTTGTGGGCACACATTTATGGTGGCACCCATTTTCTTAGGTGGTACAAATACTTTTTAATGTCCCCAGGATGGACCCAATCTTTGTAGACAGGAAAAGAAAACAAGTTTTTTTTTTTTTTAATAATAAGGACCACAAAAAAGAAGATTAAAAGCTATGACTTTTTACAAACTATGGCTAAAAGAAACAACTTTTAATTATAAGAATTTATTGATTCTAGTTTTGTTTTCAACCTGCTGTAATATATCTTCATGGGGCTATCTAATTTTCCTACTTTTGATTTCACATTCATTTGTACCTATTTAAAATAAAAATTTAGAACCCAATGAAGAAAAATAAAATTCTTGGAAATTCTGATATGTTACCTAACCCTAAGCAAGCAGAATCTTGACAATTATAGAGTCAAAAGGGAATACACTTTTATCATAATATAAAATGTATTTGTGATATTTGTAAAAAATATTTGTGTAAGAGACATATTATTCTTTGATTTCAATGAAAGAATTATCCTCTTACAAATTTTACAAACTCATTCTACTTCATTCTATATTATCACACTTGTCTCATTACATTAAAATTTAACTTCTTCTAACATTACATATAATAAATTTGAAAGATTTAAAAAAAATTAAATAACAATTATTGCAACTTTATTGTCACATAAGATACACTATATCTTTTTTTATTAAAAAATAAAAATTATTGTCATACATAACTAATGGATGTTACATTTTTGTAATGGATAACTCGCTATGTATTGATGCTACATTCCTCTTATTTTTGTTTCTTTATATTTAGAAACAATTATTTTTTACATAAAAATTTGTATTTAATCTTAATTTTATATTATAAAAGGTCTTAAATTTAACCTTATTATTATTATTATATATTAAAACCTTTGTTTTATGAATATTACAAAAAAAAAACCTTAAAATACACTGCAAAAGTTTAATAAATTATATTTTTATTTCATTAATATTTTCTTATCCTCATTGTCTAAAAAAAAAGAGTGAATTAAGTTTTAAGTTTTAAATTTGTATATTTAAAATAATGTCTTATTTGTAAAATATTTTAAAATTATAGTTTATTTTTTATTTTTGTTATTAAAATAGTTTTTTATTCATTTGTTTAATAAAAATACTAAGTTAGATCGCGTCTTTGAATTTTTTTTAACTATCTAAATATTTTTCTTAAAAAAATTAACTATTAATGATAAAAATAAAAAGACAATCTTAGATTTTAAAAGTGAGAGTAAATATAAATATAAATTGATTTTATCCGTCATGTTTTGTTTGGATGTTTTAATGTTGTCTTTTATATTTATAATATTTTAACATTATTTTTTATATTTTAAAAATACATCATTAATATTCTTAAAATTAATATCATTAAATATTTTAATAAAAAATAATGACATGACATTTAAATGATAGATTAATACACACATAAATTAAATAATAACTTCATATTTATTAAATTATGATCATTTATTTAATTTACCAAGACATATGTCATTTCATCTATTCTGGTTAAATCATATTTATCCATCACACAGTAAATGACAGTTTGTGATGGATACTCGATAAAACCCTGAATTCTGGGTAACTGATTGCTCAAAATGATCGTATTCCTTTTCTTTGCTCCTCTTTTCTCCCCTTATAGATCTTTTAGATATTGGGGCTACTTATTATAAGAAATCAATAAACAAAATAAAAAGAAATTCAGATATAAATAGTGACCGTAGGATGTTGAAACATCAACAATTTTTTCTAATTGAATCAAATCATAGAGAAGAATGAGAGGGGAAGGGGAATATTTATTACACTATGGTGACCGTGTGTAATAAAAATAGGGTGGCCCCACTTCTCACGGCCTACTCTATTTTTCTGAGGCACATCCTATTATTTTAAAAACTTTTTTTATAAAAAAAAATAAGAGAGTATTTTTTTAATATAAAAAATATATTTATAATATAATAAAATTGTGATAATTCAAATAAATAAATAATTATAATTTAATAAATATGATATTATTATATAATTTATGTGTGTATTAATTTATTATATGAATGACATGTTATTATTTTTTATATATTATTTAATAATATTAGTTTCAGAAATATTAATAATATATTTTTAAAATATAAAAAATAATATTAAAATTTTACAAATATAAAAAAAAAGATTCAAACTTTTCAAAAATAAAAAAGAAGAAATCAATAGTTTAGGTAAATTTAAAAAGTAAAACGGTAATTTATCCTTAATAATATTATAATATGATCCGACTCTCGAGTTATTAAGCTCAGTCAAGACATGCTGGTTGAGCATGGCTGTTGATGTGAAATGGTAATCAGCACCAAAATCTGGCAACTGTCTTCTTCCTATCTCCCTCTGCTCAAACAGTATCTGGTTTTCTCTCGATTTTTTCATTCTCATCTTCTTCTTCACCATTTTCTTTTTCTTCGTGTTCTGAAGTAAGACGAAGATGGCCGCGATACGGGGCTCGGAGTTACTCGTTTTTGTGTGATTTCTGAATGTGCTGTTAATAGGAAGCAAAGAGAAAGGAAAACCAAGAAGAATCAGATGGCCTGGAGAAATAGGTGCGAGGAAGTGGCTCATTCGAAGCCTCTGTTCTTGACGATCTATACCGTTGTGATAATTGGCATCGTAGTTTCGTCTTTTTATGTCTTCTCCGCCATATACTCTAGCAAGTCCGCTGTTGAATCTTCTGGCTGGCTCTCTTCTTCCTCCTCTTTCCCTTCAGTTTTGCGTACGTCTTTCTAGTCTACGGCATTACGCATTACAATTTATACATGATCTATTGCCTACTTCTTCTTGGATGCGTAAAAAACACCCCTTTTCTTGTTACGCTGTTTGTGCTTGGTTGTTCTAGCTTGGATATGAAATACCCATTTGAACTTGAGGACATCAACTTAGTTATCTGTTTAGATAATGATATTAAAGTATTAGTCCTTGATTGGGATGACAATGAAGCCGCCACTTTAGGTAAAAATGAAATAATGGTGCTTATTAATAATTCGCTTGTAATTTTTCTCATTCTAAAATTCTTCCTCAACGAATAAACATGTCATGGATATCTTCATTCGGTGTTGATCTTACTGAAGATACAGTACTGCATGGGCAGTTGTTGTTTGTCTAGTTCTTCAGGAAGTGTTTACGTGATTGTTGTTAGACAAGGAAAGTTCGAAGGATATTCCTTTTCTTTGTGATGTGAAAATCCTTCTCAACAGTAAAAACACAGAAGTAAAAGATAAGATGCAGAGAGAGAAAGAGAGTTGAGTCATAGTGTGTGGTTGCTGGATTGACTTTCTTTGGTATTGTTGACAGCACATTTCAATAGGCTTTTTTTAGCAGTTCATCAATCTATCAATCTGGTTCTGTCTTTCTCTGAGTTTATGTGTGTGAATGAATTATTATTCAGTGCTCTCTTTTTTTCCTTGTGGCGTCTTTGAAATAACTTTTGTTTGTGAGTTACCATCCGCAGTTTTGTTGATGGCACCCTATGCAAGGCACTTTTCAATTCATCAAAACTTGGTCTTGTTCCCTTCACGTGTGAGTGTGGTTTTAGGCCTGAACTGAACATGCTTTTACTGATGAGGATGCTTGTCCTACAGATCAAACCGTCAACTTTTCTCGGTCAGATATAGTGCACTCTGTGCCCACGCCTTCCCAGGGACCACAAAATGTATGGATAACGCCTGCATGGGAAGTTCCACCACGCAATAAAAAGATGCCTCCTTTGAAGGCTTTCCTACTGACCAAGGAACTGGTTCAGCAAAGGGTGAAAGATAATATTGTAATAGTGACCTTTGGTAACTATGCATTCGTGGATTTTATTCTGACTTGGGTTAAACACTTGACAGATCTTGGACTTTCTAATTTTCTTGTTGGTGAGCATCCTCATTTGAGCCTTCAATCTTGTTCAATCATGTATTTCATTTAATGACACCTTTCTAGAAAAGCATATATGTTTTTTTGTTACAGTTGATTAGAATTCGTAAAATGCATTTGAAATCTACCCTTGTAGGTGCAATGGACACCCAATTATTGGAGGCATTGTATTGGAAAGGGATACCAGTTTTTGACATGGGGAGCCATATGAGCACAGCAGATGTTGGCTGGGGGTCTCCAACATTTCATAAAATGGGGAGAGAAAAAGTTATTCTGATAGATTCAATACTGCCTTTTGGTTATGAGCTGTTGATGTGTGATACTGACATGGTTTGGTTGAAGGTGCTCTTTCCATTTCTACATATATGTTCTCTTAAGTGAAGTTGTTTCAATTATAAGTGTGATTCATATGCTTGCTTAGTTTTTGACGAATGATCCAAGGAGACTAGGATTCTTTCTTTTTCTCTTTTCTCTACCATGTGTGTAATAAACCCATCAGACGTTTTGTTTAGTTTCATTTCCAGCTTGCTATAACATTTATTTAAATCCCTTTTTCTTTATATCTCGTTCCTTCATATTTTTCTTTGTCATTGTTATAATTTCTTATCTTTTACATTCGTTATGCATGGTCATGATTCATGCTCATCTTTTAGGATCTCTCTAAGCCTATTATGTGGTTGTTCTATGATATATGCCATTCCTAATACATACATTGCATTATATTATTGTGGAACAGAACCCACTTCCATATATTGCTCGTTATCCTCGCGCAGATGTTTTAACTTCAAGTGATCAAGTTATACCAACAGTTCTTGATGATAATTTGGATATTTGGCAAGAAGGTGAAGATTATGCAATGAGCAGAACTTTCTGTTAACTTTTCCCCTTTTCTTATATTAGTTCTTGTAGTAAACTTATTTTCTGCTAGTACAGTGCTCATGAATTATATAGAGTGACCTTCTATGTAAACTAATATGAACTGAGTTATCAGGCATCCTGAACCACTTTAGATTGCCCTGTTATCATTTTGGTATTGGCTTTAGATTAGAAGACTGAAGCACCTTGAAGCTTGGGGGGGGGGGGGGGGGGGGGGGGGGGGGGGGGGGGGGGGGGGGGGGGGGGGGGGG
>JASKGM010000010.1:5643967-5664134 GCA_034509205.1 Ceratonia siliqua | reverse complement strand
GAAGAATGAAGCACATTGCAGCTTCCCCCCCCCCCCCCCTCATATTTCTTATTGTTTTTGAATCGTAAATATTGCTTTTACATGTTGCTTCTCTTCGTTTCTCATTTTATTGTGTGTAGTATGGCACTTGTTTAATTGTTCTTTAATAGACCCTATACCCTACTGATGATATTGTTCTTTCTTCTTCACCTTGAACAGTTAATGCTGCCTACAATATAGGAATTTTTCATTGGAGGCCTACAGAGTCTGCAAAAAAATAGGCAAAGGAATGGAAAGAAATGCTTCTAGCTGATGAAACAATATGGGATCAGAATGGGTTTAATGAAATTGTACACAGACAGTTAGGACCATCTGTTGATGAAGACAGTGGACTTGTTTATGCTTTTGATGGAAATCTGAAGCTGGGAATTTTGCCTGCAAGTATATTTTGTAGTGGGCATACGTATTTTGTCCAGGTAGGACCTATTTAATAGTTTTTAACTGTTTGTGTTCTTTCTTTTTATGATTTTTTATATACTGTACCTTTAGTTTTATTTTACACAAGTTACTGTCTGAGGAATTTTGCTTGTACCCTGTAATGTAGGAGATTAAATTGTGTTCCAGTTTGCTGTAGGAATATAATTGTACTTTATGATTGCAGGCTATGTATCAGCAACTCAGATTGCAGCCATATGCAGTGCACACAACATTTCAATATGGAGCCACTGAAGGAAAGCGTCACCGGCTGCGAGAAGCCATGCTTTTCTATGACCCTCCAGAATACTATAATCCACTTGGTAATAATTTGTTATTTCTTCCTCAACATATGGTGCAGATCATTCACTTATAATTTTCTTTACACACGTACAAATACACATTTTACTGTTTTTACACAATCCTTACTTCTTGTATTGAGAGATTTCTATTCCATCCGCCATTGAAGCTAGCAGCATACTGTGGTACTGAAGACTGAAAGTTGACACTTTAATCTGTCAATGCATTGGTTGTAGTATCTGCTTATGGCTGATTTTTCTGATTCCCTTGCATGATAGTAATGCAACCTAACTTATTAGAGAAACTCTTGCAGGAGGTTTCTTGTCTTTTAAGCCATCTATTCCAAAGAGCTTGTTGCTAAGCGGGAAGCATACCATTGATTCACATTTTTCTCTTGTTAATTACCAAGTATGCATGTATCAACCTAATTCTCTTTACTTCTGCTTTTGAATGGAAATTATGATGTTGCATCTTGTAATTTATGTTGTACATGATTTTGTCCAGATAAAACAGATAAGGACAGCACTTGCTATTGCTTCCCTTCTGAACAGAACACTGGTGAGAACTATTTTCTCAGATCATAGTTGCACAATGTCTTGACGTCGATGCTGTTAACTGTCATTGTCTTAAAATTTCTTATGAGTCCTGTGAAGTGTGAAGTGATCAACCTTTAATAATTATATGAAAGATGAAGATTTTTTTTGGCTCAATACTACCTTAGATACAAGGTTGACAATCTAATAAAATCCTTATTGTTAGACTTCAAAACTAGCTAGTTACTTTATATTGCTGTGCCCATGTGCAGTGCAATTAAATTTTTTCCTTAACATAGACCAAAAGGATGTAGATAGTACATTTATCTAAGTGACAGAAGAAAACTGACTGTATGCTTTCATAATTAAATTTCTATTGCACTACTTATGAAAATCAAAATATCATATCCCATGTTATAAGCATAACTTTTTGCTTAACTAGAGTTTACTATTTATCCATTGAAGTGCAGAAATAAATTCTGTCACTTTCATTTTGATTCAGAAGCCTTATCAACTAAAAAGTCTAAAATCTACCACCATATAGGGTTCTAAAACTGTGATCTAGTTTTTTTCTTTTTTTGCATCTACCTTTGCTACAATTGAATACAGAATTCACATTCTTTTCACCATTATTGGTAGATATGTTATTAAAACTTTTACAACAGGTGATAATGTTCTTCATTCCCCATTTTTATTAATGTAATTGGTTTCCCTCATTCACTATATAGAGAAATTCTGATAACTTACTGTGTAGACAAACAGTGTATGAAACACTTCCTTATAGAAGAAGTTACAAGCAGTCCTTCAACCCAAAACATATTCAAATACTATATTGTGGCTTAACTTGTTGCTATGGGTGATATACCTAGTTTTCATTTTAAGTTTTGGGTGAAATTTACACCTGTAGCAAGTGCATTTGGCTGGTTTGGTGATGCTTAGTATTAGGTTTGATGGTTTTTCTTGTTCATTCTCACTTTATAAATATTATATTTTGATCTTAAGCTGGGTTCTTTTTGTGCATGTTTAGGTCATGCCTCCACTATGGTGCAGGTTGGATAGGCTATGGTTTCCTCATCCTGGTGTTTTGGAGGGGTCCATGACTAGACAACCTTTTCTTTGTCCTTTGGACCATGTGTTTGAGGTATTTCCAGTTTGTTTAATTGAGTCCATTTGGTTGTTATTCTTCATTTATACTTTAGATCATGTGGCAGGTTAAAGAACAGTCTTAATACATTATGGTGTAAGTACCCCATAAAGCTTTCTAGAGCAATTTTTTGTGCATCATATGAACCAAATTAGAAAGGTCTAAGACTATGTAATGCTACTTGCTTCAGCTGTGAAAATTGTAGATCTGAGGAATGATGTTCTTAGTAAGGGTGCGTCAACCCCATTGGGGATAATTGGCCCCACTTTAAAAATCCAACAGACTTCGTAGCAAAAAAGAACATAAATCCATGTCTTATGGTCAATAAGGTGAATTTGGAATCAGTAAGAGATTTAATTGAGTTCATATATATGTAGTTAGAAGATTGTTGTCATAATTGTAGCTGTAGAAATATAAGAAACATTAGATGAGCAAAATCTGAAATTTTCTTAAGCTTTTCAATCATGCTGTTGGTCTCATTAAGAAGGTGAATTTAGGATTGATTAGAGATTTAATTAAGTTCATATATATGTAATTAGAAGGTTTTTGTCAGAACTGTAATTTGTAGCTGTAGTCATAAAAGAAACATTAGATATACACGGGGACGAACTGAAAGTTAATGACAGAAGTTACAAGAAAAATAATATTATTAATTGTAGTCCATTATGATTGTGTAGTAAAGTTTTATGCAATTTTTGGTGTTCATAAAACAAAAGGCACAAGTAGCTTCAAAAAACATTGCCGGATGTGCTTCTAAAGCACACCTCAAAAGGCACAAATAACTTTGAAAATATCTTTTGATATTTTGGATACTTTATCACAATGTATACAATGGACCCTTCAAAGTTTTCATTTTTTCTCAGAAACCTCACCAGTAATTATATTGGCCTATCCAATAATCTAATTTTTGTTCCATTTCTGGAGAAACGTAAACCCCAATTTTGGTTCAGTGCATGGTATCTGATCATAAATGTCAGTGTGCAATATTGATTTAAAATGGATGACCTGTGATGGGAACGGATGTGGTCAAACCTTCCTCTTTCAAGGAGGGAAAGGGAAATGGACCTTGAATGGGCCTCAAATTGTGGAAATTTATCTGTATGGACGTTTTTTCCACACACTACATATCTTAACACTTTTTGCCTGTAATATTAATTTCAGTGTCTGATTTAGATGTAAACTTGCTGTTCCTTCAACAGTGTACTTGAAAGGAAATGTTATGTGTGCGTGTGTATTTTTTTCTTCTTTTTTGTATATTTTTTATATGGTTTCAGATTTATGTGTTTTCACCAATATTGAAATCATTCCTTTTTCTTGAGTTGGGTATTAACTCTTTTTTTTTAATGCCCTATGCACCTTTATTTTTCAGCCTTTAACATAACCTCTTTCCTATCTTTTCTTCCTCTCTCCCTTTCCCTTGTTTACATAACTAAAGCATTTTCTCAATCACTGCCTTATGCTGCTATTGAAATGTGAAATGTGCCATATTGCAGGTGAATGTCATGTTGAAAGAACTCCCAGAGGAAGAGTTTGGCCCTGGAATAGATATTAGAGAGTACTCAATACTTGATAATCCCTCTCTGCCCTTAGAGGTAAATGATTGTCAATTACATCTCAATTCTAAACCATGAAGTCTCATCTTGATTTATGTTAGAGGAAAATTGTTTGCCCGATTTCTTGAGTTCAGGTGAAAAAGTCATGGCTTGACGTTCATCTATGTAAAGAAGGAACCCAATATTGTGATGCATCAAATGATACTGCTGTTGGGGGAGTACTTAGATTTCCAAATCATAGCAATGAAGAAAAGGTATTTCAAATTCTTATTTCAATTTGAATTCTTCTAAAACAAACCCTATAAAGTACATTAATATGATTAACTTTGTATGCTATGTCTCTTCTGTTACTGTGAGATACCAAGTTAATTTAGTATCTTGCATCAAAGAGCTGGTTCAGAAGCTCGCATTGAAATCCGTGGTTGAAGAAATTTTTGGGTCACATTATGCTTCTTTCTGCAAGGTTATGGGCCGACCATGATTTCACTATACATTACTACTGGTAGAAATTAGCAGTGAAATTAGTATTTTGGACCAGATGTACTCATTAGAACGCAGTTGTCTTTACATGCATACAGAGTCTGGTCTCTTAGGTCTACAGTTTATCTTTAACTTCTAGAAGGCAAAGACAATGCTCTAAGTTTGAAAAAGTGAATGATCAGTGTCATATTCTAGGTTGGGAAGGTTTTTTACCCTTTTTGGGCCTTCAGGTTGGAAAGTTTAAGAGTAAAATACGTTGCTCTCTCCTGAGATATACTTTAATTACACTTCCCTCTCCTCTATTTTGAAAACATACACTCTCCTCCCTTATAAATTAGAAACAAGTTACAACTAAATCCAAAAAGAAAACTTCAAGTTGACCGTTATTTTCTGATCAAAGGTTTAATTTTTTTAATATGACCAAAATATCATTTTTTTATTTTTTTTACCTTCCATTGATATTGTGACTTATTTCATATATAGAGTGTAATACAGATAAAATGATCTTTAATTCAGGTCTCTAGGTTGTAGTTTATTCATCTAATTATTATAAATATAAAATATTTAGTAAAATAAATATTATTAAAATTCTTATAATAAATAATAAATAATATAAAACGAATATAATTATATAAGTTATATATATAATATAAAAAATATAATTATATAATTTAATATAAATAAATATATAATATTAAATAATCTATAAATAATAGACATTAACCGAAATTAAGATTTTAATATGATCAAAATATGGAAAAAGAAACTTTTTTCAAGTGTATTTTTTTAAAAAAATTTCAAGTAATGTTTTTTTAGAATAGAAAAAAAGAAAATTTTAAAGTAATTATATTTTTAAAACAGAAAAAAAAAACTTTATTCGTTTTTAAGCTATTTATTCATAGGAGAACTGTTAATTAATAATGGTACTGGATAAAACATCGTCCATTTATAATTTTAAAAATGAGTATCCATGTAATAATTTTTTTATCTCTGAGTATCCATGTAAATAATTTTTTTATCTCCTATTAATAGGTAAGCAACCATCTAATAGGAATTCATTATCTTATAGATTTCTAAGCAGTGGTAAGTTTATTTTTGAAAACTGATAGGTTAAATTCAGTGTTTAGTATCAAACAAATATGGCCAAGTATCTTAGTTCAATGTTTGTGACTTTAGTACTCAGTTTTGACCAGTCCAATATGTCATAACCAACAATTGTCAACCCATCTTAATCCATCGTAATATTTACCTTACTGCTTTCTTATGATGCTGGCCAGACACCTATTTTAAGTTAAAAACAACTGTAGTTTTGGGTAATTTGATGATATGACCCGTCAAAAGTGTGGTTACTACACTTGGTTTATGAAAACTCTAGTCTTGACAAATTTTCAAATGGAGTGGAGGCTCCTCCTATAGTCAAATAGTCATAAACTCATTGTTGTTTAAAGGCCCACAACTGTTTTTTTTTTTTTTTTTGGGTGGGGAGGTGGGGGTTAAGCTCAAGTATTGAGAACTCACGGGTCAGCTTACATCAATATTTGAGGAAAAAAGAATCCATGCAAGAGGAATGTATAGAGAACTCCAAACTTTCGTCTGCTCTATGCTCAGTATTCATCTGTTGAAAACGTGTTATTGAACATTGTTTCCACTTGAATTTGCAGTTCATGGAAGTATTTTCATCATTCAAGGATGTAAAAGTCATTCAGTTCTCGTCAGTGCAAAATGCTTTCACAGGTTTCACTGACAAGGCAAGGCCATTTTGCTTTTTCCGTTTGAGATTTACTTTTTGAGTTCACATCGAAGATGAGAAGAAATTCATTCATTTATGATGTGCTGATGCCACGGGAAATTTATGTCTCAGGAAAGGGAAGATAAATTCAGAAAACGTGTCAAGCGGTATGCGGGTATATGGTGCTGTGTTCTGGGTCACACTCCTGGTCATATATATTATGATATGTACTGGGATGAGAAACCTGGATGGAAACCAATACCTCCTCAAACTTCTGAGGATGATCATCCACCTTGGTGAGTTCTAACTTCAGGTTTATGTTTGTTAAAATACTTTAATGGACAGGAGATACTAAGAGAGAGATGTGAAGGTGGTTCAGTTTCTAACTCATTGTCAGGACCAACTATCTGTATACTTACAGAAGTGAAGAATCTGTATAAATATTGAGGTTTTAAGTTGTTGTAGGGATGAGACAATGTGGTTCTTGTGTAAACGAGTAGGAAATTTTTTGACTTATCTCAAGTTTCCAATATTGTAAACTAGAGAAATGGAAGCCTACAATTTCTTAGATGAGGGTGCCTTTTTGGCTTCCACGTCTTATTTGATATTAGAAAAGTGCTCATTTTACAAGCGTTATATCTTACAAATATAACAAAAGACTTTTTTAGCCGATCATCTCCACTCTCATCCCACTTACATCATTCCACTACATTACGATTGGCTAAAAAACTTTTGCGAGATTTGTGAGGGTTGACTTTTGTAAAAGGAGCACTCTTGATGTTATATTGTTTGTAACTAAAATACTGTTGGAACATCCACTTGTATAACTATATATATATATATATATATATATATATGAGATTTTTAATCTCCTCACAATAATTATGTCTCTTTTTAAAAGTTTCAATAAATACATGGACATTAAAATCATTTTGTTGAGGGAATATAATAAATATAAGGGTATTTAAATAATTTTTTTAAAATACAAATTTTGAGAAAATAATTAGTTCCTTTATAATTAAGATGTCTTTTAAACAAAATGATTTAAATAGAACTATATTTATTTGCACATGTTTTGTAGTTATTCACCTGGCTGTTCTTAATTGAGTATAAATTAATATAAAAAGATAAATATAAAACAATTAGTGCGAAAATATTATTTTTCTATAGTTATTAACATTGAATAATGCTACTTACACATGATTATATATATTTAATGAGCACCAATAGTTTTGCATTCCAGACATCAGTAACCAATGTTACTAGAACAATTATCCTTATCGTCATGTGATAAAACTAACCACAGAAAATCATTACTATACGCAAACATGAAAATTGTCACACTGAATTATGTTGCAGAACTCAACAATTCCTGCAGCAAGAATCTTTACAAAGCCGAGTCCCTATTTCTGGAATCAAACCAATCCCCCAAGAGACAATAAACCTTCAGAGTTCAAAGTGGAGATGCTGGAGGCCTTGTTGCATGCTTCTTCAAACGCTTTGCTTCCCTTGGAATTTGCCTTGAAGAGAGAGAACCAACATATTTCAGTTTTTGTTTACTATCATCAACGGTTTGTCTTGTGAGCTTGTAGGGCAAAGTTTACCAGTTCAATGATCATCCGTCTTTGCAGTGGAAACCGGTTTTGAAAGGCCAGCCAGATCCTAGTCCACAATTGAACTACTTGATTAATCATCCTGAATTCCGGCACTGCATTGCACCCCCGTTAGAGAATACCCATAGGCTGATTGATCGACTTGATAATGTCATCTTTTTGGTTCATCTTATGATGAAAGTTCGTTTGGCATTACAATTAGGACCGTGTCTCCATCCGTTAAAAGGAGTGGGGCAAACTGAACTTGTTTTACGAAGTTAAAACGCCGAACCAATCTGGGTTCTGTTCACTGCTTTGAATGGCATATTCATGGTAATTGGAAGCTCTCCAAAATTCTTGTTATGGAGTGCGAAACAGAATTTTGCATCGCTAGCGTTGGAATGAAGCGAAAATGAGAGATGGGCAGTTTGGCAATTGATGCTAAAATCTAGCCTTGCTTCCACCAGGAAGGATTCCATCATGACACTCATTTTCTTTCCAGAACTGCCAACATGGAAACTTTAATACCGTTCAACAACACAGAGGTCCCATTCTACCATATACTCCTGCCTTCTTGTCATATTGTTCTCATCATTTTTGCATGGTCGTTCAACCATTTGACGAAATGCCGCAGAGGGTTCTACATGATCTTATCAAATTGTCCAAAAAAACCCCCAAAATTGGTACTGCTGCTGTTGCCCATTGCATAGCCTTAAAAATAGGTGCTCTAGCTCACCTGCCCACTTTAACATCTCTACTTACTATGTATGCAAAGGCTGGAGATTTCGGCTCTTCTAGGGATTTGTTTGATGAAATTCACAACAGAGATGTGATTGCTTGGAATGCTATTATTGCGGCATCTGTTGAAAATAAGCGCTACAGGACAGCAATAGACTTCTTTGAGAAAATGATCAAAGCCGAAACTGGGTTTGACTCAACCACTCTATTGCTTATGGTATCTGCTTCGTTATGTATGAATAATTTGGAGCAAGGACGGGCAATTCATTGTTTGAGTATAAAAGCTGGGATGCTTGTGGATGTTAGTTTAGGTAATGCTCTTACTGACATGTATGCAAAATGTGGTGTTTTAAGCTCTTCTGAACGTCTTTTTTCAGAGATAAAACATAAAGATGTCGTTTCATGGAATTCAATAATGAGAGGAAGTCTTTACAATGATGATCCAAAGAAATCATTATATTACTTCAACGATATGGCCTTTTCTGGAGAAGAAGCAGACAGCGTCAGTCTGTCTTGTGCTATATCAGCGTCTTCTGCTTTAGGAGAGCTGGCTTTTGGTCAATCCATTCACGGGCTGGGAATCAAGCTGGGTTACAAGGATAGCTTTCATGTTTCAGTCGCCAACTCTCTCATTTCATTGCATTCACAATGTGGAGACGTTGAAGTTGCTGAAACTGTATTCAGAGAAATAGTATACAGAGATATTATTTCATGGAATGCAATGATGGAAGGATATGCCTCCAATGGAAATATTTGTGGAGTATTTGATCTTGTGCTTGAAATGCAGACAACGAGGTCTTTCCAACCTGATTTGGTAACATTGATTACCATATTAACAATTTGTGCAGAGGCGATGTTCTTTGGAGAAGGAAGAACTGTGCACGGATTTGCACTTCGAAGACATATGTTATCTGATCTTACTATGCTAAACAGCCTGATAGACATGTATTCAAAATGCAAACATGTAGAGAAAGCCCAGCTCTTGTTCAGTTCTGCCAAAGAGAGAGACTTGGTCTCATGGAATGCAATGATATCTGGGTATTCCCTAAACGGGTATTCTAAAGAAGCCCAGAGTTTGTTCAGGGAGCTGACCCATTGGTTCACGAACTGCAGCTTGTCAACTGTTTTCGCTGTTCTTTCTTCCTGCAGCTCCCTTGATAGTCTCTATTTTGGAAAATCAGTTCACTGCTGGCAGTTAAAATCAGGATTTTTGAACCATATTCTTTTAGTTAATTCCCTCATGCAAATGTATATCAATTGTGAAGACCTGACAGCCGCTTTCTCGATTTTTCAAGAGAATTCTGCTTCAGCAGATGTGGCTTCATGGAACACTCTAATTGTGGGCTGCGCGAGGGGCGATCATTTTGAAGAGGCTCTAGAAACTTTTAGTTTAATGAGAAAAAGATCTTTAAACTACGATTCCATAACCATTGTAAGTGTCTTGTCAGCATGTGCAAATCTTGAGATACTCAGCAAAGGAAAATGTCTCCATGGGCTTGTCCTGAAATCTCCTTTGGGATCAGATACTCGGGTTCAGAATTCGTTAATTACCATGTATGGCAGATGCAGGGAAATCAACAGTGCCAGAGCAGTGTTTAAATTCTGTTATATTCCCAATCTATGCTCATGGAATTGTATGATATCAGCTTTGTCTCATAACAAAGAAAGTAGAGAGGCACTGGAACTCTTTCATCATCTTCAGTTTAAACCTAATGAGATAACCATGGTTAACGTTCTCTCTGCTTGTAATCAAATTGGAGCTTCAAGACATGGAAAACAAGTTCATGCCCACGTATTCAGGTCCGGGATTCAGGATAATTCTTTCTTATCTGCAGCTCTTGCGGATATGTATAGCAACGGTGGAAGATTGGACCTTGCTCTCCAAGTATTTATACATTCAGAAGAGAAGTCTGAAGCAGCTTGGAATTCGATGATTTCTGCATATGGATATCATGGAAATGGTAAGAAAGCAATCAAACTGTTTCATGAAATGTGCGAATCTGGAACAAGGGTGACCAAAAGCACTTTTGTTAGCCTTTTATCAGCTTGCAGCCATTCGGGACTTGTTAATGAAGGTCTTGGGTACTACAACTGTATGTTGGAGAAATATGGAGTACAACCTGAGACTGAGCATCAAGTTTACGTGGTTGACATGCTAGGTCGATCTGGTAGGCTCAATGAGGCTTATGAGTTTACTAAGGGGTTGCACTCCAATTCCAGTTCGGGTTTGTGGGGAACTCTCCTAAGTGCTTGCAACTATCATGGAGAACTCAAGTTGGGGAAACAAATTGCTGAACTTCTCTTTGAATTGGAACCTCAAAATGTTGGATATTACATTTCCTTGTCGAATATGTATGTTGCTGCCGGAAGCTGGAAAGATGCTACAGAGTTGAGGCAAGCTATAGAGGACCAACGATTAAGAAAGACCGCGGGTTATAGTCTTATTGAAGTTGGTTTGGGATAAGATGTCATTACATTTCTGACTACTTGACATTGCAAGAGTTATGGTCCGTTATTCTTTACAAGCCATCTTATATATGCTGGGATATTTTTTAGACAGACAATGCCTATCACGTCATATATAGGCACAATCAATTGATGAGTGCCCACCATGGCATTCTCTTGTACAGTGTGGGCTTGCTCTCGGCTTCTCTCTCTGGTGCCAGCCTCCAACCGGAGACATGTTGGTTGAGAAAATTTTCCCAAACCAGCAAGCCCCCCAGGAATCAGGCTGTACAGTGGGCTTGCTGAATTATGTGTAACACTTATTTAGTAATGTGCTTATGTACACTGCCTATCCAAGAATGTTTCCTAAACCGCAGCACCGTATCAGCCATCACAGCAGGAGGGGAGCTGCTGCTGCGCTGCAAGCTATTAAATGGCAACATTACCCGCGGATGATTTTGTTTAATATAAAACTTGGAAATCCAAGTGCTCCAATGGAGATTCAAGTTTATATTCTTTAGTTTTCCGAATATTTTGTATTAGATTTGTTACTATAATATGTAAAAAGTATATTTAGAACCATTTAATTAGTCATACATATTAATAATTCATACGTTTGGCAATGGGCAGATACGTATCCAGCATTCTGACCACTTTTTGTTTGACCTTAATTATAAAGTACAACAAAAATTGTAATTTCTTAGGCTTTCCATTTATTAAGCCTAAATTTGTGGTGGTTTGCCTTTATTTTGTAATGCACAAAGTTCAACTAAAGTGACTTCTAAATTCTGCATTTTAAGAAAGCATAACTGTTACATGAAAAAATAATGATAACGAATTTTCTCAAATTCATCAATTATCATTCAGCTACTTATATTAAATAAAAGTTTAAACCAGTAACGTCAATTATGATCCACTTTGCAATTCAATCTCTAAATTCTAAAATACACCACGCCCTTGGATTTTTGTTTTTTTCAAAATAATCGATCAAATTTTATATGTAAAAACAAACAGGAAATGCACTGACATCAATAATTAAATTTTAACAAGTTTTTCCACAATCACCCAGGATTTCATCTAATACAACTGATAATAGCGTATAAATGTAACGATTGCCATATGAAAACCCATCATCTTCGCCTACCAAACTTGAACATAGCTGGCACTGAGTCACGGCATTCCATAAGGATATTTTTTCGTATAAAGATTCAACCATATTTTTTATTTTAAAATATTTACTGTTTACGGTGATAATATAATAATTAAATAATTTTAATTATAAAAAAATATTTTTATTAGATTAAATTATTTTTATTAAAATTAATTTAAATTATTATTACTACATTAAATATAATAATAAATAAAAATAAATAATTAATAATTAATACGATAATATAAAATGATAAATAATTTAAAATAAATTAAAATTCTTAAAACGACTATTATTTTAAAATGAAGAGAGTACCAAAGAACGAAACCTATCAGAGCCAATATAGAGAAGGATTAGGAACCCACAAGAGCTTATAATATCATACCGAAAATGCTCATTATCAAAATAAAATAAAATTTGGAATAAAGGACGTTTGATATCAAAATTCTTCCAATTTTATTGAGAATCACTAGTCAGAAATCTTAATTTTTGATATTTGGTACAAGAATTAAAAAAATTTTCTCAAAAAATTAAGATTTTCAGGAGTATTTTTTAAGCAAATTTCCCACAAAATTTTCTATATAAGGAGGTGGTATTCTTAAATTCCCGCTTCATGAGAAAATTTTGAGGGATGCAAATGACCATTTTTCCCTCTCTCACAAACCATCATACCACAAGTACTCTAAACTCCAAACCATAAATCACAAAACCCCAAACGTTAAAACCCAAACCCTAAACCCCAAACCCCAAACTTCCAAACTCCCAATCCCTAAACTCCAAACCTCCAAGCCACCAGCTCCAAACCCCAAATCACCAACCCTAACCATTAATCTCTATTTTTCTTTAAAATATAAATTTCTTACAATTTATATATAAAAGTATATTTGCAAAAATTACCTAGATTCAAAAAAAAATAACTTCTGGACCAAATACAAAAATATCTATCATTCTCAAAAATCTACGAGATTAACCAAACACAATTTTTACATTCTTGGGAACAAGATTCTTATGAACCATAACTCGCAAGAATCATGTTTCCTAAGAAAAAAAAAATCTTTTTGTACCAAACGCCCCTAAATGTATACTTCGTTATATATTAATCTGTGAAATTACAAGAGCCAAAGTAACACTTAACTAGATTGGACAACATGATTGTTCCTCTAAATTTCAGACATTAATATATGTAAAAGAGAAACAATATAAACAATTCAAAGTCACCCACCATACCAACACTGGTGATGAGCAACTACACTACTTATTAGTCAAACATATACAAAAGCAACAACCAACATATGGCCGGCCGGCCCGCTGGCAGGCTCGGATACAAGGAGAAAGATGCCCTCGAAGGGCAAAAGGCCATTCTTTTGATATGTCCAGGCATCAGAGGAACTAAAGATGAGACCCCATGAAAAGCTCAAACTGATGCACTGTTAAGTTGGCCATATGAGAAACTGCAATGAGAGAAAATAAAATGTCAGTTCCAGGTGCCATGAAAAGCATTCTTATAATACAAGAGGAATAGAGTGAAAGGACTAACCTGCCCGTAAACATAATCTCAGTCATCAAGGTAATAATAAGACCCAGCAGTTTTTTGTTCCCTGTCCTTGGTTGAACCCAGTTTGTTGATCCTCGGCCGATAATTAGTTGGATCTCTTCTAAATGTGATATTAAGATGCTGCAACAGTGACAAAATACATATAGATCTATAATGTATGCACAAGCACAGAGCACACGATACACGAAAAAAAAAATGCAAGCTAATTCAGATCCCCATAAAAGAATCGGGTTGATAGTAAAGTATGTTCTGAAGTATATATATATCTGCAAGGGAGCACTATGTAACAAGTGCAGCATAATGGAATTTTATATATGGGTAAATTACCATAACCTCCATTAAGGTTTGATAGTATAACACTTGACACCTTTACTATTTTTGAAATGACATTCAACTCTCTTATGAAGATGTAAAAATACCAATTTATCATTGTTTTTCATTCACCTACTATATTAATATTAAGGATAAATTGGTCTTTTCAACCTTTACAAAGGAGTCGAATGTCATTTCAAAAACAAAAAGGAAGTTAAGTGGTATATCACTAATCTTTGGGAGAGATTATGGTAATTTATCCTTTATATTAATAGAAGTTACTCTTAGCCATCTGTGCACATTCCAAGACAGGAAAGACTCTATATAGGCAATGTGCATTGAAAATATTTGGAGTTAATCCTTTTTAATTCCAACCATACTCAATGTAAAATCAACCAGTGTTTATAAGCACATCATCTGCTTGTTTTTCTTAAATAAGAAACAGTGAAAAGTAATAAGACTTACGGATAAGAAAAGGTTCATCCCAGTCAACAACGATTGTGAAGAATTTGCAGTACAATCAAATGATGGAGTCCCCTCATAAACAATGACTCTATCAGCAAGATAAGTTGCCATGATGAAATCGTGCTCAACTACAAATGCAGTTTTCTTGGCATGGAGAATAAATCTTTTAATGACTTTGGCAGCATGAATCCGCTGTTCAGAATCAAGATATGCACTTGGCTCATCTATCAGATAGATGTCTGCAGGCTGTTATGGTCGAAAAGCAACAGATCAGGAAAGTTTTATTAAACTCAGCTAGAAAAAGAGGCATATCTTTTAAGAGAAGAGAAAATCACTGAAAAAAACAAGTAAAATAGTTCCAACTGACTTGGCACAAGATTAGCACTACACTCATCTTCATGACATGGGCATAAGGAAACATGAATATAACGTCACTGTCCTATAGGAAACTATAAATGTATCCAAGAATGCAAAGGGGAAAGAAATAAACAAAGTGGGAAAACTATGACGAAGGTGCATAAACAAACTCGAGCACTTTCCTCATGGTGAAGGTTATCATTACCTTCCCAAGACATAGACATAATGCAACTCTTTGCAACTCACCACCAGAAAGGTTCACAACTTCTTGGTCCATCAACTGTTCAATAAGCAGTGGCTTCATTACATCTGAGACAAACTGGGGATGTGTATATGCGTCACGTATTTTTTGATGTAGCAAGTGTCTAACGGTTGACTGGAACTTGGGGCTGATCTTCTGAGGCTTGTATGAAACATTCAACTCAGGCATCTCCATCTCAGAGCCACCTTCTATGGTGTCAGGTTTCAATAAACCAGCCTGCATAATGCAAAGGAGGAGAAAGCTAAACAGAGATTTATAACTTAAGGGTGAAAGAATTATGCAGGTTCAAAAAGAAACAAATATGACAAAATAAAATAATACCAGCATACGAATAAATGTTGTCTTTCCTGTTCCATTCTCACCCAGCATCACAATAATCTGAGAATCAGTGAATTCTCCTTCAATTATGCGAAGCTTGAAATTGCCTAGAGTTTTGGTCATAGTTGGGTATTTGTAACGGGCATATGCCTGAGCATCCTCACCACTTTCCTGTGGTGTCTCGGCTACCTAGACAGGACAAGAGTATAAATTAAGATTATATCAACATCAATAATGAGATGCATCATGAAAATGTTGATACTTTTTACCTTGAAGGTAAGAGACTCCTCCCGGAACCTTAGATTTTCTGTTGGAACAAAGCCAGCCAAGAAGATGTTAATTCCTTCTCTGACTGAGAAAGGAAGTGTCACAACTCCATATGCACCAGGTTTGCCATACAAACAGCAGATAAAGTCTGATAAGTAGTCCAAGACACTAAGGTCATGCTCTACGACAATTACATAGCTGGAAAAATAGATGTGCAAATGAATTCAACATCTATTAACAAAATCCACATTATAATAGATGATATAAAGAAGATACTAATAACACAAACGGAAACAAAACCTATTAGGCCTGAGCAAAGATCGAATAACTTGGGCAGCTTTCAACCTCTGTTTCACGTCAAGGTAACCAGAAGGTTCATCAAACATGTATATTTCAGCCTTCTGGGTGGCAACAACTGCAATGGCAAACCTTTGGAGCTCTCCACCTGAAAGATCACCAACATTACGATCTATAACCTGATTAAGATCAAGATCAGTACACAGTTCCGCCTTCACATCTCTCTCATCTTTCTGTTCCAGCACCTGCCCCACATTCCCTTGTACGGCTTTTGGGATGTGATCAACATATTGAGGCTTGATAATAGCCTATTATATAAATACAATTATTAGCAGGATGAGAATACCTTCAAAGGAAGATACTATCTTGCCAATACAAAATTTGAGCAACAGCTTACGTTGAGGAATTCATACTCAAGAAAAATGCAAGTACAGCAAAACTTGGGTTACCAAGTAAAGATAAAGGGTCTTGCAAACCAGTGCCCTAAAGAGCATTAATTGCTCTTGAAAAGAGTTCAACTAACTGACTAACTTAATATTTAATGATTTTTGAATTATTTTTCTCTATCAATCATTGATGATACTTTAACTTTAAAATATGACTAAACTACCCATCATTTTAAAATACAATAAATAAATTCTTAAACCCTAAAAATAGTAAACCCAAAAATTCTCAAATCCTAAATCCTAAAAATCATTAGATCAATCATAGGTATTTTAATTTATTAATAGTAAAATACAAATTTAAAATTACTTATGTAATTGTGATACTGTTTTTTCTAATATATAATTGCAGTTAACTAAAGAATAATACTGTCCTTATATTTAACCAAAATATCCAATTTAAAAGTAATTACATTTATAGCCTGATTGATGGGTAGTTTAGTCATATTTTAAAATTAAAGTAACATTAATGATAGAAAGAGAAAAAAAATTCAAAACTCATTAAATATTTTAAAAAGAGCAATTAAGGGCACTGGTTAGCAATACCCAATGATAAAAAGACACTTTTGGAATCAGAGGCCAAATAGAGTTATTTATAAGTTCAAAACCGAGGTTTTCTGGTGATTGTTTTAAAGCAACACTCACTTTCAGATGCATGCCAGTGCTAGAATTTCAAAACAATTATGACTTTATAAGGTTTGCTAATGCCCACAAAGACAGGAACATTAATAAAGTATAGTACATAAGTACAACTTAGACTTGAAAACAATCACCTTTAAATCATCCTCTAAAATACGAGTAAAATAATTCTGCAGTTCAGATCCTCGAAAATAGGTTAAGATTTCCTGCCAATCAGGAGGGTTCTGCAAAGGAAAAGGAGAAAATAAATTGAACAAAATAAAACATTAGCAAGATTTTCAACTAGAAGGCATTATAGAAAGGCTAATTTCAGGTATTACATTAAAACGACCCAAATTCGGTTTCAATTTGCCAGCCAAAACTTTCAGGGCGGTGGACTTTCCAATACCATTTGTTCCAACCAAACCAAGGACTTGCCCTGGCCTTGGAACTGGTAGCCTGCCATTATCAAATTGTTTTCATTACAAACTAAAGAAAACAGATAGTACCAATCTTCAGGGCAATGCGGTTAAAAGACTAACCTATGTAATTTAAATGTGTTGGGACCATATCTGTGAGTTGTGTCTTTGTCCAAGTCCTTTGGCAAGTTGATAATTTGGATGGCTTCAAATGGGCATTTCTACACCAACAAATTATCTCGTCATACAAGCCTGTCAACTATAAAACCAAATGAAGATAATTACAAGAATGACAAGAATGATAACTGTATCATTAATACCTTGACACAAATACCGCATCCAATGCACAATTCCTCAGATATAAAAGCAATCTTAGAAGCAGGAGTAACCTCAATACACAATCTACCTGCAGACACATAACTGCTCACTATAAACCCCAGAAAAGACACATAAATCATTTTCATACAAATTCTCTGCTTCAGCTTAAGTTTGGAATTTAAACTTTCTTCACGTATTAATATACAAATAACTTTACACCGCAATCACCCTCAAACCCAAAATCAGATTACCAAAAAGCCTTTTATTTGGGGGTACTTGGAAAATAATAACGTTAGCTGTGAAACGCCATGACATGCTCAGCTATCCAACCAATACAGTTGGATCAAATCAAATAAAATCCAAAGTGAAAACTAATTCAAAACAAAGCAAATGGGTAGGTAGGTAGCAGCAGATGAGAGATTCTTACCGGTTCTCACAACAGGGCAACTCTTCTTGCATTCCTGGCGGCACTTCTTAGGCTTGCACCTATCATTGCTAACGATAGCTATACGCGTCAACCGATCGGCCATATCTCCTGCTTAACTTTGCACTCTGCTCGCAGAAGAAAATGGTGACGATTGGACAAAATATGCATAAGATGAAATTGCTTCAAAAGAAAAATAAAAAGCAAAGAGCTTGTGAGGAATCTCATAATTCACCTTTAGGGGTTCCGATTAGCAGGAGGATACAGAGAGCAAGAGACGTGTGCTCGGAACGTAGATGCAGGGTCGGGAAAAGCAGGTTAGGGTTACTTTCCTCGGCACTCAACTGGAATCGGGTCAACGGGTCGGTTTCAGTCAGTTTTGATGCGGCTCGAAAATTACACGGATCCGACATTGGCCCGGTACTGTATTAGTGCTCTAACTGATTTATTTAACTGTAATGTTTTCAGTACCCAAAAAAAAGATTAAAATATTTGCAGAAAAAAAAAGGAGCTAAGAGTTTTTTAGATAAAGAAAAAAATATTTAGAAATTATAGAACATAATTATATATACTACATACCTTTTTTGTCATAAATTACATTATTTTATTCATTAAATCTGTGACTGTATCTATTTAATGTAAATGTCCTCCGCAAAATTAGGTAGCAAACTAAAAAAATATCTTACATTTAGAAATAATATTAATTTTTTATGGGGTATGAATAAAGGTGTAAAAAAACCCACTCCTACAAACCTATTTCCTACGATGCTCATTGACGATTAATGTGAGTTATTATATACATTAAACTCCCCACGACTTCATGGATGGTACTGGTTGTTCATCATCATCCTCCTCCAATCTGACGCTGTCATCGCAATTTTATAGCTACTGCTTCTATTGTTTGCCCACTTACAATATCGTAACTTGTATGATAATTAATCTTTTAACAATATGAATGTAATCGAATTCAAGGATTTCAGATCCCTCTAAGCAGTGGGAAAGAGTTTACTCTTTGAATTACGGCTTGAACAGGGCAATTTCCAATTTGCTTTATATCAAATGAGTACCAGAAGCATTAAGGAGGATAATCATTTTATAGCACTAGTTCAGTAAGCTGTTATGAACAGCAGAATGATCTGGTTTTTTCTTATGCACAATACTGCATCAACAGATGCTAAAACAAAGAAGGTATCGAAAGCAAAACAACAAAGATTAGGCATTAACTCGTTAATGCTTTTCGCTGTTGGCAAAAATATCCAGACTTGCAAATCTATGATTTTTTGCCTTTCAAATTCTAGAATCTATGCTGACGATATCAGAGTCACAAAAAAAAAAAAAGGGTCAACCAAGAATAGTCCGACATCATACGAAGTATGGCTTATTTATAAGAAACCAAAAGCAGCAGCATCTGAGTATATGACTGGATAGAATCACTTCCACTTCTTGAACCCGCCGTGCTTGCCAAACTTCCCATGCTTCCCAAACTTCCCATGCTTTCCATGCTTGAACTTTCCATGTTGCTTGAATTTCCCATGGCCCATGTGAGCACCATAGGGCATGTGAGCACCATGTGCATATTGACCATGGGAGAGGTGGTGAGTACCATATGTAGCGGCGGCAGCAGCAACGGCACCCCCAGCAAGCATTGCCCCCATGCCATGCCCACCATGTCCATGCCCTGATGATAGAAACAAATAAGTAGCTGCTTCCAACGAGATAAGTACAAATAGTAGAGAGCCAAAAAAACTTTGCATTCACGCAAGAAAACTCCAAGAAGTTCCAAATATAGTAGAGAACCTTTGAGATAATATATAAATACATTTAAAACAAAAAAAACCTCTTGAGAATGATAACAATTGGGGACCAAAATGTCATGAAACATTCACAAGTCATAATTACCACAGATCAAAGCCAGTCAATCAAAACATAAAGCTTTTTTTTTAACAAAACAATCAGAATGTTGTATATACTTTGCAATATAAATCATAAATGTCG
>JASKGM010000010.1:5628994-5643867 GCA_034509205.1 Ceratonia siliqua | reverse complement strand
CTTTCTTGAGGAAATGTGAAAACTGCATTGTAGAGAGGGTAGAATCCCCAGAAAACAGAGAAGAAAAAGAGCAAGGCTATCTGCATTACAAATAGAGCCCCATTTTAGTTCTTCTCGATGGTTTTAGTTTACAAAATTAAAGCTGTGACTATGCAATATTAATCACTTTTATAGTTTTTGGAGTTTTCTTTTGGAGAATAGTTTAGGAAACAGAGGACAGACACCTTGGAATGCTGTGATGCTGACATAAAAATGAAAAGGAAAGGAAATTTAATCAAATTGGAGGCCTGATAATATTACCAGGACTTAAGAGTTAGTTGATGTTCTTATCATCAATTAAAATAAAGCAACTCTTACCCGGTCTTCAATGTGCGATTCAGGTGTATGCCACCACAAGAGTCCACCAAGAAAAGCGACACTTACGACTTGGAATATTCTCAGCCTGTTGAAAGCTTCATACCTTCGCTCCCTCAGGCCCCTTTGTAACAGTACCTTGAACTGATGCCACCAACTTGTGCACCATTGCTCTGGTTTTATGTCATTTCCTGCATCAATTAAGTAACAAAGGTATTTTAGAACAGTAAGACTAACAAATGACTAGCATTTGAAGGAAATGCCTCTGATCGTTTTATACTAACTTAAAATTTAGTCACTGTTTTTGGAAGACCTACTTGCATCTTTTGTGATATTGTAGTTGTTCACATTCAAGCTGCAAAGCTCTGCTTTTAACCTTGTCGCTATGTTCTTGTCATAAGCAGAAATGAGTGCTTCTCTCACCAGCTTCCTTTCTTGATCCAGGCTCTCACTTTGTTCAGTTGCATGCTTGGAGTCCGGGGCAATCCCTGCAATTTTCCAAAAGTATGAGAACACTGTTAGCATTGCATTCTTTAATTTCTTCCTGTAGAGTTTACTACAGTAAATTTCAAGAAGTTGGGAGTGGGGTCTCATTATAATTCGAGTAAAGCAAGATATATAGCACTACTTCCACTTTAAAAAAAGAGACATTTAAGGCATAATTAAAAGAAGTGTTTGCCCAGCTTCCACTTTAAATGCCTCAGTTTATGTTATCATTAGACTAAAATGAAAATAAAAGTCAATATTTCAAAAAACAATTACTGTGTATTACCATTGGCAAGATCAAGCAAGAGATCAGCTGGATTGACAGTCATGGATGTGGAAAAACCAATCGATGAATAGTACTCCATGGCTGTTGAAGAAGGACCATTATAGATGGGGCAGCCTTCAGAGAGTAAGACCACCTTATCAAACATATAAAATAGACGACTAGAGGGTTGATGAATGGTGGTGACAACAGTTCTACCCCCACTGGCCAGGCGTTTGATTGTGTTTAGGATCCTTTGAGCTGTGGTGGAGTCCAAACCTGAAGTGGGCTCATCTAGCAACAGGAGGCTTGGATTGATGAGCATTTCCTGACCTATACTCACCCTCTTTTTTTCCCCACCTGATATTCCTCTGAAAAGTGGGCCTCCTATCATGCTGTTCCTGCACCGAGTCAGTCCCAGCTCAGTGATAACTCGTTCCACATGCTGAACTTTCTCATCCCGGGTCAAGCTGTTTGGCAGCCTTAGAAGTGCAGTGAATACTAGAGTTTCAGAAACAGTCAGATGGGGGTATAGAACATCATCCTGAGCCACAAACCCTGTTCTTCGTTTTATGGCACCTGAGAAAGGCTGACCGTTGTATGTGATTTTTCCAGATAGTTTACCACTGAGACGGCCTCCAAGAGCTGTAAGAAGTGTCGTTTTGCCACTGCCTGATGGGCCCAGCATAGCCAGTATTTCTCCTGGGCAAACCATACCTGTAATCCCATTCAATATGGTCTTCTCTCTGGAAGTCCATGTACTGCCCCAACACAGTCCTTTCTGCTCTAGTTTAACTTTGTATACCAATTCCTCAAACTGCGAAGGGTACCAGAACAGAGACCAAAATAATTAGCACAATTGTATCAAACAAACTAAAATGAATATTTATGGTGCTGTTATAAAATCAATGTAAGTATATATTGCATATACTATTGAAACTTTGTCTTGTGAAAGGGAATACCTTCAAAGTTATTGGGTACAAATTCAGTTTTGGTAAAGATTGTTCATTGGTTTGAATGGGGTAGGCAAGGACAGCTGCGTTATGGGGCTGGTTCATCTCTTGTGCTCCTTCTACAGGGTTACTACTGCAGTATTCTGGTTTTGGTGCTATGTAGTTTTGTGGCATGGCTAAAGAAGGTGAGAAATTCGCAGTCTTTTGGTGATAGTGGTGCTGATGGTGAAGATTGGGGGAGAGAGATGTTAAGAAAGAAGTTCCTTCTAACTTGACTTCCCATGTGTTTGAGAACACATTAATATATAGTAGGGGTTGACAGGTTAGGATGTTCACTGTGTACCAAGGCCCTATTTAGGCCTCGCTTGGATGGTGGGATGCCACCTTTTTATTCAAATTATTCTAACACAACCAAGATCACCCAAAAAATTTAGAAATTCTGAACCATTTACGTACAGAGATCTTCTTCCTCTACTTTTTTTCTTTTTCTCGGAAAGGGTGAAAGGGGTGTTGCTCTAATACAATTACTTTGCTCAGTTTACCTTTATTAACATCTCTGTTTTCTCTTAATCAGTTTTCCTTGTTGACCAAGGGTGTTTAAATATTTTTTTTCAGCAGTTTTAAAATCAAGATAAGTCACTGAGAAAAATTACAATTGGCATGCGAGACATGCTCTATTGATAGAAAGAACACCACTTGTGTACAGTAACTGAGTGGCCTAGGAACAATCTTACATGCAGACGAAATAAAAAGTAATTCAAATAGGCAAAACTAACCTCCACTTCTATCATAAATTTTCAATTTTCCTTCCTCTTGGGTTTTTTCAAAAAATATTTTAGAGGAGGTCATGGAGCGGGTGGGTCCAAAATTGAAGCCACACAAGCAAACAAGAAAGTAAATCTAGCAGTCAAGCCAAAAAAAAAAATGAAAACAGCAGTACTGCATCATGTTTTGGCTTTATAGTGATATTGAATGAATTTTTGTTGTATTTTTGGCAATAGTGATATGCCCATTGTATCCGTATGTTTGTGACAATCATAGTGTTTTGCAGCATTTCTGTCTATATACAAGCTCATGAAGCAAGTGGGTCTCCCGAATTCTCCATACTGCAATATGCCCTTGAGATTTTGAGCTATCTGTTGGATGTGGTTTCCGTATATGCCCTGCGTATACTATTTTGTGGGCATGTGCAAATGGAAAGGAATGAAGATCTGAATAATGCAGAATGCAGAGTGACCATGATGAGTCTTCCACCATTTCAACAATGAGACAAATTTAACCCAAAAAAACCAATGGGGCAAGCATGTAAACTATGGTAAATCCCAGTCCTTCTACACGTCTAGCAATTCTTGTGTTAACCTTCTAGCATTTGTGGCATTTCCCTTCCCCTTTTTAAATGGAGTTTTGTAAGCTTCCACATCCCCTTATCTCCAAACGAAAATTATAAACTTAGCACTAAAGCCACTTATTTAGCATTGCCATAACAGCCAAACCTGAGTATGCTGAGACTTCCTTTGATTTCCTTGACATGTCCTATGAACACCAGAACCTATTACATTGTGGTTAATAACATCTCTCTGCATGTATTTTCACTTATTCTTCAGTCACTTCTTTCGGTTCTAAAGCTTTCATTGTTGGGACGAATTAAGATGCAAAAAGACAGCACATTGTTGATTATTCTTTGTTGCTGCATAAATGACATCAGAGGTTGGTTTGTCGTTTCCCACTACAGAAATGAAACTACATATGAATAGTTATGGAATTAAACATCTTTTTAAATATGAATGGATGAGAAATTTGGCTTTTTTCACATATTTTATTTTTCTTGTATAATCTTTTTATTTTTTTAGGACAATGACTCCTCCATGTGCTTTAGTTTGAGTTATGGTCAAGCAGTGAGGAAAAGAACCCTCCAAAAATCAAATAAAAGTGTGATCTATATTCTCTTCCCTCTCTCTGCTTGTGGTAGCCATCCATTGAGAAAAGGAAACAAAGACAGAAGAAAATCAGACACTTTCTATGTCGTCAATTCCTCATTCCCATAACACATTTCTTTGCCCTGCGAGTTTTGTTGAACATTTGTAATGTTCTGATGTAAGAGGTACACAAAGTTCATGCCTCCCAAGGAAAAATTTGCTTTCCTCCAAGTATAAACAGCAAGAATAAATTCAAAAGGATGAAGAATATAATATATCACAAAAAAGAGGCGGTACGTGGGGTTTAACCAAAGAGAGATTTGGTAATTAAACTTGTCTAAAAAATTTTAAAGTAGTAAATGGAAAGGTGGAAACTAATAGTGCTTTTCCCTGTAAAGCTAAATGATTCTTATATTCCCTCTAACAAGCTATTGATTATAGCACTGTTGTTTTCAACATTCGTATCTCCAAAATTCGATATGACTGTTTTTATGGGATTATTCTCTGTTATCATGTCATTCATATTTAGTTAAAAGGCAAGGGAAGTAAGATGCTAAACAATGTGTTTACCATTCTACTTTCCTTTTTTAAGCTATTAGTTTCTATTTAGGCTGAATTAGAGAGGAATGATTAAAGGTAGAACCCATCAATCAGATTCCAACTTCTGTCCATAAAATATTTTTCTTTTTTCTTTTGGGAGAGCACTGAGATAAAGTGTATATATAATGGGTCCGGTGGGGAGTCTACCTTTTCAGGGTGCAGATTTGGTAGTATTGGCTATTTGAGCCTAAGTGCGCATATATGTTTTCTATCATCAACTTGTTTTAATTTATATATATATGCATAATTAAGGCTGTTCCCCCCCCCCCCCTCCCCTTTTCTTCTTTTTGGGACCCTTCCTTTTTCACATATTCTCATTCATTCCCTCTTGCTTTCAAATTTATATCTTATAGCTACTTAGGCATGGATTCTCTTAGTTGTTTTTAGGGTATATCTACCCTAAACCTAACCTTTCTAGCATGAACAACATTGACCATCAATCTGAACCTTCTTTAACCCAATTTATAAGGATTAAAATACATGCAAAGTATGCGTACTTTGCCAAACAAATCTTGACCGTCTTACATTAAATGAATGACTAAGATTAAAAAGATTCCCACCATTTATAAGAACCATATAATGTGAAATATGGATGAAAATCCAAGAGCCTCCTTTTACATCAGAGACTAGAGGGGTTTCATTATTAATAAGATTCATAAGATTATAGTGTCATTTATTAGCACCTTTGTCTGGAGTAGGAGAAGAGGGTTGGGATTTATTAGTCATCATCAGTCTTTTATAATGTGAATAATTCTGTTATCTTGTTTCATAATGGATAAACTGGTTCACTTCTTGTGCTATTTGACTATGCTTATTCCATGCCTCTGTGATTAAGACTGGTGTGGACTGATTTCCATTATTGAAGAATGAAGACTATGGTGATCAACATTTCGTATTAGATTTATATGAAAAAAAAAAGGATCAAATTTCAAATGACCATCATAGCATATTTGGCCAAATCTTTTTCTGTTTCTACTAGTGAACACGCACAATAGATGGTTCTACAGCATGCCTCACATGTTAAAGTAAAAGAAGTTTCTATTATGGGCAGGACAAAAATGCTGTAGGAGAACACAGAACTTTCTAATTCTGAAATTATATTATTCTTCACCACCATGAATGCCCCTTCTTAGGTGAGAGGGGCAATGTGATGATTCTTACTGTCTCAAAGGTCATTATTTATAGCATATAAAGTGAGTACTGTGGACGGTAATGAATCAATATGAAAAGATTGGAGTTTGATTTGAATATATAAAGTTTTAATACTTACATCGTATGAATCTTTCAATAGTGATGATGTTTAGAGCTTTCTTGAGAATTATCAATATCAAGTTCAATGTGTTAATATTCCTCATTCACCAACATGATATGAAATAAGTGGGTGGTTTCAAGTTTGATTCAACTTTCTCACTTCTGTGCCTCTTATTGACAAAGAATGGCAATAGTGTAGGATGTAGGCAGAGCTTTTGCTCATGCATCTATTTCAATGTTATTTAGGTGATTTCTTTTTTATTTTCCTTTCCCTTCTTCTTTCCCTTCCATTTTTTAGATGAAAGAAAGAAGAGAAATGGAGGAGAACAGGGGAAAGCTTGATAAAAATAAAAATAACAAGCTCTCTCTCCATTCCCATCTTTTTGACAAAAGTAAAAAAGAATTGATGAATAGTACTTTCTCTCAAGAAATAATAGGGTTGAAAGAGTAAAAGAACAGAGTATATGTTTAACAAGAATGATTAATATATAGGTTGCCTAAGCCTCTTGATCAACATATATTAGTTGGCCTCAAAATCTGTCATATACTCAAGTGAAATTTGAAAAACTCATTCTAAAAAGAGAGTGGTGGGGCAGTATGATCCATATACTCATTCAAGATTTATTGACATGATTCTATCTTATACAAATTATGATTACAATCTATGATAGGATGAGTAGAAGAGCCAAATGTTAGTAGAGAATTTTGTTCATTTTGTAGGGGCCAAGAGGTACTGCTTTTGTAAATTGACAAGTTTAAACTATTTAGTATATTGTTTCGTTCATATAAGCTAAATTAATCAATTACTTAACTTAAAAAGGCAACATCATATTATGGTTAATTTTATTAATTTTTTAAATTGGATGTTGAGTTACTTAAATAATTTATTTGACAAATTTTAAATGAAATAATATATCACATAAGCTCAAGTTATATGATATAACATAATTGTTTTATACTTTCAAAATCTTAAAATTTTATTCTATCACTATCATTTTGAATGGCTTTCAATGCAAAAAAAAAAAAAAAAAGCTCTTAATCATATATGTCAACTTGAACAGAGGTTTGTCTATTTCCCCTGAATAATTTCCCACTTTTTCTCTGGTGGTGTTATATCATTTTCCATATTTGACAGAGGGGAGCTTTCGGCAATAACGAATGGATTTTTTTTTTTTTCCTAGTTATGGACCTGATAGTTATACATATATTTTAAATGATTATAATAAAAAATTTATTTATTTATTTCTAAATCTTTTAGTTACGTGATCAGATAAATAATAGGCAGATATTATTCTACCGCCCGCATAACCGGACGGTAGGGAGCGCCGGTAAAAGGAAGTTAAATTTTTTTTTTATTACTAATAAATACAATGTGGGGGGGTCTGATGGGGGGATCGTGGGAAGGTGTCGTTTAGCGAGTTAGCAAATGGAGTTAGGAAGTTGACACGTGGCGCGCACTCCCATTTTCTAGTGGAGCAAAGCTTTGGTGTCGTTTTCTAATTTTTTGCTTTCCCAGTCTCGACACCCTCACGCGCATCTTCCCCACAAATCATTTGGTGGCGCGTGGGGGCCACTTCCGTCCCATCCTCTCCATTTATCATTATCTGCTTTAATACTCAAGTCCCATAAACTTCCAATTAGTTTATGGCGTATAATAAAGTATATTACTATTATTAATGAAATTAAAGTAATTTTATTTAAATTCCTTCCACTACGATATTTCATAATTTTTTTATATTTCAAATCAATAACAAGTGTTATAAAATTAGAGTATTAACTTTTTAATCAATAATTATTCATTATAACTGATTTTTAAAGCATAACATACTTTTTTAAAATTAAAATTATTAGTTATATATTTAATTATTTTAATATCAATAATATTTACAAGTAAACAATTAATCCCGTTATGTTAAGGTGTTTTCAGGGATTGAGCTTCTTTAATATATATGTAATATTATTATTTTAAAAAAAATAAATGTAGTAAGTAAGAATTTACAAATAATAAATATAAATAACATTTATTAATTAAATAATAAGTTTCATATATTATATTTCTTTCTTTCATAACTTGAGACCATTCTTATATGTGTTTTTAGATATAGATATTTAAAATATACATATATATATACGACTACCTCTTAAATTATATAATTTTTGCAAAGAAGCCCTCAATTATAAAAATTAAAAAATTGAACTTTAAACTTTAAGCTTATTAGATCTAACCCCTCTTGTCCAAACTAGTGGCTTTACAAATGCTACAAGTATAGTTCATGCATAATGTTTAGGTCTGAAACAAAATTTAAGTTTGAGTATACATTAAATTTTAAATTTAAAATTAATATTCTTGTACCACTTTAGTTTAGACAAAAGAAAATAAATCTAACAAATTAAGAGAATAAGGGTTATTAGAAAAAATAATAATTTTATAAAACTCATACCATACTATTCTAAATTACATCATATGTGTCAAGGCAGAAGAAATATAATTTATTCAAGAATCTATCTCGCCTTAAAAAAATAAAAATGAAGGATAATAAAATATTAAAATAAATGGATTTCCTCCTAAGTTAGGCCATTTACTTTTGGCATTAAAAATTGGACGGTTGTCTTTTAAATTGGTGCTTTTAGCAACCTTAATTGGCAATTGACCCTTTGAACCTATAGCACATAAACAAGCAACATTTAAAAAAAAAAGAGAAAAGAAAGCTAAAATCTTGGCCCTAAGAAGTGATAATCTCTAGCCTCACCTTTTAATTAAAATTATAGAGGGACAAATTAGCTGATATAAAAAGGTAAAAATATATGCAAATCTTTAACAAAACGTGTTGCTGCCCTTCTATATTTATATATATCATTATCATCTTTAATTTGATACCAATCTATCTTTTTGATGTACTAATCTCTTTGATCACCCTATTTGTATTTACTAATTAGAAATTTAGTATAATACAATATCCATATCCATACTGATGTGACACAACATGTGGTCCTACACTTGTTAAGTCATCCATGATTAATATTCTAATATAATTATATCTGGTTTTTTAAATAGAGTGCATTTTAAAAAAGTAATTTATCAAATTTATTTACTTTTTCATACTTCAAAATGAATACTCTTACTATAATTTACCCTAATTTATTTTATCTTTTTGTTTTTGTTCTTACAATATATGTTTTCTAATATCATTTTGTGAGATAAATTTACATATCAAATCATTTTTATTATATCAATATATGAAAATTGTGTGGAATTTCGAGTTATTTATATAAGAATTTATTAACTTTTAAACTTGAACTTTTGAAAACTTACATAACAAAAATTAAATTACCAGCTCAACGATCATAATTAATTCTAGAAGTAGCTGTAATTATATAGTCTTATAATAATTCTCTTATTTATGCTAATTTATAATACAGGTTTCATCCTTATTGTATGAATACGAACCTTTTTGTCAAAGTAATTTATTAAAAATATGGTTTATTACGTTTGTTTTACTTCATGGGTGTGAGGCAGGGTTGCAGTACTAATAGTAATAGATGCAAAGTTTATTCTGATTTAATCATGATTAATAGGAATAATTAATAGCATTTATCTAAAACACAAGTTGTAATAATATGGAATTTTCCTGCAGACATGACAATTTGACAGTCAATTTTTTTTTGGTGAATTGACAATCAATTTAAAGGATGATATGATCTAGGGAATATAATATATTTAGCAGGGGTTATTATTAATTTTTTTTATTGTTCACCCAATAAAAAAATTAAAAGAATATAATAGAAAATGAAATTAAAATTAAAACAATAAAATATATCGTAAATTATTCTTCGTTAATTTCTTATCTATACATCATATGAATAACAGAAATAGAAAAATTATATAAAATTTATAACGCAACTTTTTATTTGAATAATATTTTAAGATACATATAAATATTATTTAATTTATTTTAATTTTATGATCTCCGTCTCCTGCTCCATCTTTTAAGAATAATTTAAATATACTTCTTATTTTAATTGTTTGCTCTTTTAATTTTTAAATAAGATAATATAACTATATATTATCTTAACTTTCATTAATTAATCAGTCCAAACAAATTCTTCAGGAAAGTTTCTATGATTCTTTTAATTTGGATGATACCAAATTAATTTTTTTAACCATATATTGGTCTTCATATATAATTTTCTTCAATTATTGTTTATAAATTACTTCAAAACAGTGAAAATGAGTTTTTTTTTTATTGTATGTTTAATTACCTTTGAAATGTTTAATAAAAATCTTATCAAAGTTTATATTTTTGTATTTTTTTTTCATATCTTCTTAAAAATATGTAACTTTTATATCTATTAATAAAAATAATATGACATTATTATCATTACAAATTATTAAAATATTTTACAAATAAATTTTCGTGTAACTAGTTTATATATAAAGCTAACTCCTGATGCAAACATCATGCAGAAGCATTTACAGTTATTGTTTCTTAATAATTATGAATTAATTACACAAATGAAATATTATGTTATTCCTTTTTATAATCTCTCCTTGTTAATAAAGATAGAATATGTTTAAAACTATAGATAATGTCTTCTTGGCCAATTAAGTATCATCCATAATTCCCATGACCCCACGGATAAAAAAAAAAAAAAACAAGAATATTGCCTCCCTTCTTGTGTATATATAATTTTTGAGGTGCAGATTAATTGATGCCCTAAGCAGAGCATCCATTGGATTTAATACTAGTGGTTGAGAAGGAACTGAATTAAATGTCTTAGATTCAATTACTAACAATAACAATTTTTTAATGTAACAAAAACAAAGTATCTATCATATATATATACCACATGAAGTAATGAACTCTTCAAATTCAACCTATATATTAAGTATTAATTAAAGAGTATCATGGATTAATTAATTCAACCTTTATATCTTGGCAGATGCTTCTAAACGCTATCAAAAGCTATATAACCCTTCTTTGTCCTTCTATTTTTACATTCTCTTTCGCCTTTACCTCTTTTCTTTATTCTATAAATGGAGATTGTTTATGGTACATATTCCTTCCATTAATTAATAGTGATATAGTTTACAACTCATTATCAAAAAAAGAAAAGAAAAGAAAAACTTTATGACATCTATATAGTGATTCCAGTATCTAATTAATAATTAAACTCTCCTATATATAATGCATTTTCCATTAATTAAGATTTCTTCTTTGCCAATGATAAAATTGTTTAATTGCAAAGCAATTGAATAATTCTCTAGATAGTGGAAAATACTTCAAATGGTATCAGTTAAAGCCAGGTATGAAGAGAAAACTCAAGAAAATTCTCATCCCACCTGTCACCACTGGATTCCTTCCTTGCCTTTTTTTTTCTTTCTTTTTCATGTTAATTCCCAGAATCTACTAGCTAGCTGGTTCCATCATAATAAATCTATAAAATCCCTATCACATAATAATTCAAAGCAATATAGGCCATGACAATGATTAGTAGTTTTCATTGGGCAAAACAGCTTGGTTTTTCTTAAGAAACCCTTGGCTTGAAAGGAAGGGCTAAAAATAAAAATCCTTTATGGGGTTACATCCATATGATAGTGGTTGAAGAATACATACCACTTTCTTTTTATAATGGAGAAGATTGCAGCATCTGCACTGCACTTTCTCTTTGTAACTGACATTAATTACATTATCTTCCAACTGCAAATTCCTATGTTGTCCAAAAAGTTAATCATCAAACTAATTAACAACTTTTTTTAGGACTTTCGATCATTCATTGACTAGTTGAGTACTGAGTGTAATGCTTATGCAACCTTTGCATGTTTATACTAGAAAAATAAGAAGTTGCAAAGTAGAAAGTTAATGAGGTGTTCTGAAAGGAGCATTACCGAAAAAGCTAGCATTTTGGTCGTTTTATAATGGACGATTAGTTATAGGCTGTAATTGATATATATGAAGTCATTAAAAGAATGGTAGATATTTATGGATAGCCATGTGTTGTTTCGCTGTGAATTTTGCAGAGAAAAGTAAGGATTATGAAGTGATAGGGCACTATATATATATATAGCTGGATAACGTCTGGTAATTTCCCACCTTGTTTTATTGGAGTAATAGGCATGCCCAGATGCATGCCTAATAAAGTATTAGCTACTAGGCAGTATGGATCATAAATTCAATTCTTGGTGCCGTGATGTAACAAAAAAGTACTATCTTCTAATGTTATATTGTGTATATATGTACTAGCCAGACATGTTTAGCACACAGCTTGTGAGGATAGATTCCAAATGATGATAAATCCACATCCAAGTGGGAATGATGTGGAAGGGAAATGAAATGGTATATAGAGGCAAATCCCGGGTACCAGGCTTAGATTTTCAGACAGCATAACCTACAGATAACACGCGTGTGCCCTAGTTTGTTCCTTTTCTTTTCTTCCCTTCTGATTTTCCTTTTCCTTTTCCTTTTTCTTTTTTCTGCTGTTTGGTTGGAGGGTGATTGTATATAATTGTCCCCCCCCTCACATCAAACTGATCATGATCAATTAGCTGTAAAAGAGGTAATGTTTTAGGTAGTTATGATTGCCGATATGATATATATAATATACACAGATCTAGGGATATATATATCTACATAGGTTTTGTATGAGAGTTTTAGAGAAAAAGAGATCGAACAGCAAAAATAAATGAAGATCTCTTAGGTTAGTTGAAAGTGGGAAGGCACATGATCATAATGGGAATGATTGTGCGGCTTGAATATCTCTATAAAAATATCCACTGCACCCTCTTTGCAATATGCTAGCTGATATGCTTTAAAGCATGCGCGCATATACATATAGATACATGGCATAGCACAAACTATATAATATATATAAATAGAGTAAAGCTATTTACATAAACTGTTAAAGTGAGTGAATCTAAACATAAGTGATCATTTCACTTGTTAGATTATGATAAAGTTACTTAATCATCAATAATTTGTACACATTTTGTGAATGAAGTTTGTGTAAGTATATATATTATATTGATACACACATAATCCTCTACTCATTCTAACGTAAGCATTAGAACAGCATTCTCACAAAACCTCCAACTTTGTTCTGATTTGCTTATCACTGACTCTTGTTCGTTGATGGTGATAGGTCACTACAAGAGAGATCGTGATCATAATTTTCAACTTGTGCTCTTCTACTAGCCTACCACACAGATTCGTAAATATACTTTCTACTTATATATATATATATATAAAAGTAGATAAAGAACATATATAATTAGTAAAGACAATATTTATCCAATGAATACACACATTGATCTCATTTTTGCATTCCCTTTCTTTTATTTTCTTTTCTTATCCCTCCTTTTGGCTGATCTTATTATCATAACTCACTTTGTAAAATAATATAGATTGAGATGAAGAAAAGGGAAAAGAAGGGAAGGAGAAAAATAATGTTTAATTTTTCTCTTATTTTAAACATGTAGAATATTAGAGAAAAAAATTAATATATACGCTTTTGCCTTCAAATTTTATTTCTTCTCCTTATATCACTTTCTTTTTGTTTATTTTAAGTTTGTGCATGCTTGAATTGCTAATTGTATTAGCAGCTTTGTGCTTTTTTTTAATTATTTTTTTAGACCATTAGAATCACATGTGTTATATTAGAGAATACTAAAAAATGAAAATTAATGTACATGAAATATAGATCCAGTGACATATTTTTAATATTAAGTATTAGAAAATTCAATTATTGGTAAAAAAAGTCAATGAGAATAATGAATAATTTAATTATAATTATTAATCAAATGAATGTTATCTATAATGGAATATCTATGATCAAAACATCCTTTCAAATGGCTTTTCCAGGTCAATCTTAATTTACATGTATCATTCTTATTCTTATTCTTAAATATTTTATACATTTTTCAGCCCTTGTCTCAGAACATATTTTAATTATTTATTTCTGTGGCACATTATTATATATATTGATTTGACAAATATAATTGGTTGAATATTCTGTTTTACTAAAAAGTATTACCATAAAGAAGTGGTAGAAAGATATTTATTTATTTTAGCATATAAATTGTAAAGGAAAAATTACATTGAAGGCTGGTACTTGATACCATGTTTTATACATACTACTAATCCCTGATCTCTTGGATGGTGGGCCAAGACTTAATCATTATTTACATCCGTACGATCTATGTTTATTGCTTTCTAGTTTCTACTACTTGAACTTTCTTGGATTCCTTCATGTTGGGATTTGGATTTTGCGAAATCTCTCGAGAATTTCAAGAGTTAAATTTAAAGATGGAGAGAAGTAATAGTTTAGTGAGCCTGAGCCTGAGCCCCAGCCCCATCCACTCAGTATTTAAATTCGAGAAATATTTTTTATTATTATAATATAATGTTATTGTTATTTATATATTTTTATGTTATTTATTTTTAAATTATAATTAAAAAATATTTATATGTCAAAATAAATATAATAATAATATTTAAAATTTTAATATTAGGATGGTACTAAAAATATTATTATAATTTAGGCAAGTAGATGATGTTTGGGGTCTAGATTAGTCTTTTATAGGTTCATTTAATTGAACCACATTGAGATTGAAGTTCAAAAGGTGTGCTTTAGGCCCCTACAGGCCCAATAAGAGTTGGGACTGTTATCCGGGCCCAATTCGTTGGGCTTCATATATATCAGGACGAACCTTGCCTCACGGACACAAATCCTGTCCTGTTGCAGGATGCCACGTGACAATTAAGTTCTACCATAGAGGACAAAGTTACGTTCTCTTATTATTTATTTATTTTTTTTATATTTATTTATTTTTTAAAATTAATTAAATATTTTTTATTTTATGTATTTTTTTAAAATTTTTTATTTTTTTATTATTCATTCATAATTTTTTTTATTATTTATTTGTAACTTAAAAAATTTTATAAAAAATATAAAAAAATTTTTAAAAAATTTTAAAAAATTCATGTTATAAAAATTAATTAATTAATTTTAAAAAATAAAAAAATTATAAAAAAAATCAAAATAAATATAAAAAAT
>JASKGM010000010.1:5601854-5621242 GCA_034509205.1 Ceratonia siliqua | reverse complement strand
GCCTGGCCAGGCCTGTATTGTCGGAGTTGCAGACATGCCCATATGCTGAATCCTGGTTAAGTTTGTCCTGATTCTAAATATCAGTGTTTGTTTTTGATCTACACATGTTTACCACACTCCCCAATCAGGCCATGTGATAGATTCCAAATCATGCCTCTCCCACTCATAAATCCACCAACAAACACCCTATTCATCCAACTGGGGAATGGGATAATGTCAGGGGCAACCAAATTCCCACTCTCACATTTTCATACATTCAAATTTATTTAACTAAATTCATGTCACAATCATTCGATTTCTAAATTTTTAATATTAATATAATTTTAATATTTAACTGTCTGGTCTTAATTTTTTTTTTAAATTATTATATCATCCTATTGTAACGTTTTAGATATAGTATGCATAAATAAATATCCAGTCTGTTTTGATGAATTTATTTTTAAAAATCTTTCTTGTTTAAAAAATTGCTTGAATGGACTTAAAAAATAAAAAATATATAAACAATAAACAAAATATAAATGTATTTTTTCTCTTTAAAAAAAATTTATAATTTCAAATGAAACTAACGTGAATATGTGATAAATAAAAGAGAGAATAATAATTGTTCATCTTTTAATAAAAATTTGTAGACAAAAATATTATTTTAAAAATAATTATCTTAAACGTAAAATACTTTTTAGTTTTAATTAATAAATCTTCGTAACATTTTTTTGTTGGAGATGCAAACAAGCCCTATCTCTTAGCTTATTTCTCTCGTTGTTTTCACTCAAAATAGATTAGGTCGAAGAAGAGAAGATTTTAGTTATGATTCCTGAAATGATATATAATATTCACAGAATCAGATGTAGGAATAATACAAAGATATAAAAACTTACAAATTAAGTGATTTAATATAAATGCAGTTAAATTCAGATGCTGTCAAAAAAAGTATAAATTTAATAATGGTAAAATATATATACATCATATAGTTTAATCAATGGTCAAAACATCATTTCACATTACTTTTGTCCAGGTCAATCTTAATCGTCCACTTATAATTCATTTTCTGGTTATTAAATCATAATATTCTTTCTATTTGGCCTCAGAATATTTGGAGAGCAGATCCACTTTGTAATATAATTGGTCATGAATTGTGGTCACTATTATTTAAAAATAATATGTTTTAAAAAAATATAAAAAAAACATATAAAATTATGATAATTTAACTTGAGATTCAAGTTCGAATATATGTCTCTTCAATGTATATCATTATATAAAATTGACCATATAATTAACTGAATAATATTCTTATTGCATCTTTACACTAAACAAAACCAAACAAAAGGAGGTGGTAGCTTAAACAATGTGTTTAATTGTATCATTTTGAGAAAAAATAATATATTTATTTAGAAAAATAATTATATATAAGAGAAAAAAAATAAATCAAACTAAAGGGGTGGGATACCATGTTTTGCTAGTGAACCACTAATTCTTGCCCCCCCTTGCATGGTAGGCCATCAAATAATCATTAGTCACGTCCGTACGATTTAATGTCTGGTGCTTTCTTTCCACTCCACGACAAACCATTCCCCATTCTTTCAACTTTCATGCATGATTCATGTGCATTAATAATTTATTTTGATGTTGTTATGAATTCGAGTTAATAAAGCTAAAAGATTTATAACAAATTTAATGGTGCTTAATGTCAAGTAACTTATTTAGACAATAGTAAAATGGACCTATACATGTAGTTATATATCTAATCATATAGCTATATTCCTCTCCATAATCAATTCATATTTAAAAATCAAAATTATGTATTCACATAAAGGTGTGTACTTTAACCACCCTTGGCTTATCTAAGAATATTATCCTGTTTGGTGTACCGTATCAGATAAATATTTGATTATATAAGCAATAATAGATAGTATTGTATAAGTTATTTATGTATAAATTGTTATACTATCATGTATTTATTATAACAACATATAATATGTAAGATTATATAATACAATAGTGGTGGTAGTGATGGAGTGGCGGTAGCACTAGCAGTGCAGTGTTATGTAGTGATTACCGTATAATGTTATTCTACCCCATTTTCTTGTATTTTTTTTATATGGTGATAATTGTATAAAAAAGTTATAATTGTATAAGTTAATATAATCTTTTGTGTGCGCCAAACATCTTATAATACTGGATTGTATTAGTTTATACTATCCAATGTTCTTTTATATAGTACACCAAACGGAACCTTAATTCAAATGACACTCTTCCTAACACACTAAGTGCTAGTTGACTTTAACGTTGAGGGTTTGAAATCCCACTCCCTCATGACGTTAAAATACTATCTATCAACCAAAAAAAAAAATCATTCACTTGTCCAAGAACATTAGTTTAAGTGATATTATTTTTAATATTAAGTATTAGTTGACTTTAATATTAGAGGTTTAAACCCCCACTTTTGTCTTAAAATATTATCTATCAATAATAAAAAACTGTCTACTTCATTTTTTTTAAATTAAATTAATATTTTATTAATATTTAATAGTTCCGACCAATCTTAATTTTTAAGATTGAGATTAGTTTAATATACTTGAGTTAAATCCTTATCCCTTATATTTTTCTTCTCAACCTGTTATGTAATAAAAAAATATCTCTCTTGAATTATTTGTTTAAATTATACTCATATTTTTTTAAAAAAATTGTATTAATTTAATTAGCTATTTTCTTTTTCAGGTCAAGTACATACCTCCTTCCATTGTCCATAATATTTTTTGGGGGTCAAAACTCCATAGTCCATAATGAAAAATTTGGACTCCAAAACCGCAACAAGCTTGGGCTTCTATGATCAAAAGTAAGTTCACATTGATGGCCCGATCATAGTTGGGCCCCTATTTAAGGCAACTAGACAAGTTCCTTATGCGGGTCTCGCTATATATGTATTGGGCCGGGTCACACGAACCGCTTCCGAGATACCGGGTTTAACGGACAAAATGGATTATATACACAGTTGTCGAAGAAATGACAAGATCTTTGATCAGAGATCCAAGAAGAAGAAGAAAAGATAATGGCGACGACGGTGGCGGGATTGGCGCCGGGACTATCTCGGAAGCTGAAGAAGGTGTTGGAGTCAAGGACTGATACGCCTGATCTCTTGTCTTCGCTCAACACGCTATCTTCCTTCTACACTGACAACAGTCCTCAGTCGCGCCGCAACCTCCGATCCACCATCGAAAAGCGTGCTCTCTCCATCAACCACGAATTCCTCGATGCCTCCCATGCCGCACAACTGGTAAATACTTCGCCAACTCTTTACTTTCTTCTTGCGCATTTCACTTGTATACGCTGTTCTGATCTAATTTTACGTGTATAACTCTTTCTGCGAGTGGATTATTAGGCATTGGATCGCGTGGAGGAAGAGGTCAGCGCCCTCGCTGAATGCTGCGACAGGTGTGGTTTCCATTATTTTTCATCTTTGATTATATTGGCTAAGCTTTGTTGAGAGAAGGTTCCTTAGTTGCAATTCATTGTCACTAATGGTTGTGCTTAGGAATTAGGTTTAAAATATGACTGATACATTTGACTTCAGATAAAAAAAAAATGACAACAACTTCTAGAACCAAAACTCAGCTGAGCAACTGTATGGTAAGATTTTTCATATGCTACATTGTGGGCTGTAAAAAGGAGATGAGGGAGAATAATGTAATTAGTTGGCGGGAATTTCTTGGTGTTCTAGTGACTAGGATGGCCAGTTTACTTGTTTGTACCTTTTCATTTTATTTCTATACCTTGCACTTGGACGCCTTTTGAACATGAAAATCTGAATGTTCTGTTTGCGGAAAACAAGTTAGAGGTTTAGCCATAATCAGGACAAAATAGGCTGGTCAGAACTAACTGTCGGATATATTTATTGAAATTGATCTAATGTGAGAAAGTTATGCCTGTGATTTAAACTAGCTGGATAAGCCTTTACGGTTCAGGTTTGTATTAAGACTAATGTTGCATCACTTAGTAGAAAGTTCATTTAAATGTAATTGTAGGGGGTGATTTGGCTGAAGTAACTAAGAGGAGTTTAAAGAATTCTACACGAGGCAATATATGGTTTCCATGGAAGCAAGTGTATTAGAGCTGATTATGGTTTGTGACCAAGGGGTTCAATTTCTGTGTTTAGAGTGAGATGCTAGCTTTTGGACCTTCAATTTTCTTTAGCAGTGCAGCTCTAGGATCGTTAGTTCATGATTAATGCTCTGTTCATCACTCTGATGCAACTAGGATTTTGATAATTGCCTCTTACCATATTAAATTTACCTTCAAACTCATCTTAGATCTTATTCTTTCAGTGAGAATTTTGATTCAAAACACGAAAGTTTCATAATTTTACAGGATAGCAAAGGCCTTGAATAGTTGTAGTGCTAGCACAGGTGACATTATCAGTACCACAGAGAGGCTCAAACAAGAACTTGAAACTACTACACAAAGGCAAGAGATTGCGTCATGCTTCCTACGCGATTATCAGCTCTCGCCTGAAGAGGTTTAAGTTATTGTTTGATGCCTTACTGAATATTGATCTTTGGCTTTGGTATTTAAATATGAGATACTCATTATCTTCATGCTTACAATAAATTGTTGATCATCTGTAGATAAATGCACTTAGAGATGAAGAACTGGATGAAAATTTTTTCAAGGCACTCTCTCATGTCCAGGAGATTCATTCCAACTGCAAAGTGTTGCTTAGGACACATCATCAGGTAATCTTTCTGTTCTTCTCTCTCTACCATTATCCCATTTTCACTCTCCTCAGCGATGTGCAAGATTCAACACAGTCTGTAATCAAATTCATATATTTTTTTGGGTGAGACTGAGTTCATATCTGAATCATATCTTGTCTGAACCCAAAATGCTTATGTTCAGCCTTGACATAAGTGGTGAGAGATCTGTTATCTGGCTATTGCTGCAAACTTGGACATATCATTAAAAGGGTGAATGTGGAAACATATTTTCATAAATCTAGAATTTAAATTGTTTGTACTTTGTACATATTCTTACGAGACTGGGGGTGCACACCTCTGGAACAGAAATCATCTAGAACATCATAAGTGAAAGCTTCCTAGCTGCATAAGCTCTCTATACTTGTTCATTAATCAACACTAGAACTTTCCTAGTCCTGGTTCTTTTAGGAGCTAAGAATCCCTGAATGGACAACGGAAAATTCTTAATATGATTCTCAATAGAATTCATGAATAACATGAATACACCCGGAACAAGAAATTGGGATGGTTGCAACCTATATCCATTTTAGCAGTGTACTAAATTTTTAAAGCAAAGATTATGCATAATTAATTAAGCCTAGCAATAATTATAATAGTCAGATGCTAAAATTAAATTATATGTATTAGAAAATCAGTATTTTAGGGAGGAATATGCATGATTGGGCTTTACAAAACCAAGATGTTTTTACAACTTGATGTTTATATCCTGGGAAGTTTCTTTTAGAAAAATAAATTGTACCCTCTCTTTTTTTAGTATGACATGCTTCAATGTCTCCATGTCTCAGTGTCAAACTATGTGGCCCAGATTCTTTATTGCTCCTTCTGGAATTTATATGTTCCTTCTGATTTTATTATGTATGCATAATGGACAAACAATCAGGATCAAAATTTTTCATAATGGTAATTTAGTTGTTGCATGAGTAATTTCTGCTAGAGCCATCTGTAAGCAATGCCCATTGAATATGATTAAAGAACAGTGTACACACATTATTCACTTTTATGTTTTATTGGGGACTATGATATTTACTTTTGTGCCTGAAAAGGACACTTAAATTCAGTAATTTCAATGTAACACAGATATTCAACTTTCTGTGTTATAAGCTATTCTCTTATGATTGAAGGAACTGTGTCTTTCTGTTTCTTCACGTCAATATTTGTTATATGTTGCTTGTTTGCCTTCACAGTTTTTCCTTTGCATTGATCTTTTTCAGGCAGAGGTTTTGTTCCTTTTTCCTGCTAGTTTATGGGTTTAGAAATAATATTTCAATTTTCATTGACTTGAGGAATTTCATTGCAGCGTGCTGGTTTAGAGCTGATGGATATGATGGCTGTGTATCAAGAAGGAGCTTATGAGCGCCTATGCAGGTGAAGATTATTTTACTTCTGGATTATTGCATGTGTTCTTGATTTGATGGCCCGAGATAGACATTTTCTTTCTGACAGGTATTATTCAATGTAATAACTCTTCCAAATTGTTTTGTTGTATGGAGTTGTGCTAGTTTGATGATATACAATTATTTATAATCTTTACTTCTAGGTGGGTTCAGGCAGAATGTAGAAAATTGGGTGACACTGACAATCCAGAAGTTAGTGAGCTCCTGAAAACAGCTGTGCGCTGCCTCAGGGAAAGACCTGTCCTTTTCAAGTATTGTGCGGAAGAGGTGATTCCATTATGGATCTGAACAATTTATTGAACAATTGACAAATCTAATTTTTCTTGGGATTATATTTCAGTTATATTCTAAACTGGAACTGAAATATGTGATATTTTGAAATCCATCACTGCTCACTTTCTAACTAGAAAGCATGGACACTGATATGAACACGGGACATGACACAAAGACAAACACTGCTACAGGATAAAAATCTAAAGTATGCATGTGTAATTTGAAGTGTCACGTCGTGTTTGACATGTGGCGGACTCGGATAAGGCTCCTTTTTTGACATGTCCGTACTTCATAGCTTTCTAATGATGGTTCATGATCAAATAATTACAAGTGGACCTAATGTCAGTAATGCAAGTTAAAGAACGTTCTTCTGTTCAAATTGAAACTTAAATTGTCCTTATCCTTTGCTTTTGCATCATAAAATACCAATTTAATGATTTTACAGGTAGCCAATATGAGACATAATGCATTATTTAGAAGATTTATAAGTGCTCTTACGCGTGGAGGACCTGGTGGATTGCCTCGACCGATTGAAGTGCACGCTTATGACCCATTACGATATGTTGGTGATATGCTTGGCTGGTTGCATCAGGTACTGAGTGTGAGTTTATGATATGAAGGTCTTGTGGGTGAATGCTTGAACCCACTCTTGAATGCTTTTTTCTACTACAGTATAAAATTTATTCATCATTTATTTAATTGTATTTTTTGGCACCTTCATGCAGGCCTTGGCATCTGAACGCGAACTTGTACTTGTGCTGCTTGACCCAGACGCACTGGTGGATACTGGACCAACAGCAAAGAAATTCTCCAATAACTCTGAGAACTCTGGGAAGACAGAATCTGACTTGACATTTGTTCTGGATAGAATTTTTGAAGGAGTATGTCGGCCATTTAAAGTGAGAGTTGAACAAGTTTTACAGTCTCAACCCAGTCTGATTATCTCATATAAACTCAGTAATACCCTTGAATTTTACAGCTACACTGTGAGTTGTTGTCAAATCCCTTTTTCTTGATAGTAAAAATGTCACACTTTTATATTTATGTCTTAACTTCGTATGGGCTTATAGATCTCAGATTTACTTGGGCGAGAAACTTCCCTTTGTAATACACTATGGGTGTTGAAGGATGCTGCTCAGAAAACATTTTTTGATATTTTGAAAGGCCGGGGAGAAAAGCTTTTACGATATCCCCCACTTGTTGCTGTTGATCTTTCTCCGCCACCGGCAGTGAGGGAAGGAGTATCTGTACTTCTTGATATTATTGATAACTATAACAGCATGATGGTTCCCGCTTCTGGCAAAAAGCCTGCTTTTGATCCAGTGATAACTGCTATACTGGATCCAATAATTCAGGTACGTATGTCCATCTTTGTTAATTTGCTATGTGCATTTGATACCATGATCTGTTCTGTGTAGTCATGAAAGAAGGTGATCCCTTGTTGGTAGGCATCCATCAACTGTGGCGCTCCCTGGCTTGAAAGTTGGAACAACCTTTCAAACTCAATTTTTTTTTAGGGGGCCTACATCTATTATCTGGGGATCCAGTCATGTTGGTGCCAACATGATTGGTCCTTTTAGTACCATTTTGGCCGTCCATTTATTTTGGAAGGCTAGGATTGGGCTTCGGGGTGACAGAGGAAAAAATATCCTGGCCATCCAAACTAATGATTAAGCGAAAAGGACCGGTCATGTTGGTACTAACATGACCAGATCCTAATCCATTATGTGGCGTAGGAGTTACATCCTTTCTAAAACTTAATAGTATATTATATTTATTATTATAATTTTAATATATATATGTGTGAGAGTGTTTTAAAATTTGACCTTCCTTTGTAGTGTTATATGATTACGTATATAATGGACTGTTTTTGAAGATCTTTGAGGTAGTAAGATTTGTATATAACCATTGCCCTTGATTCCAAGATATTCCTATAATTTAAGACTTGAAGATTTTCATTCTGGTTCTTGGAGGCTACATTGTGCTGTGTGACAATGTACTCATCGTTCAGGCATCCCTTGATCCTGTCTATCTTGTTCTGAACTTGATATCAGTTGAACTAATTTTGTGCAGCTTTCCTAATTCGTATATGAGGATTTATTATATCATGTTTGCATACTCCATCTGTGACCTAGATGCTTTAGCACTGAACCCAAGAATGACTAAAGCATCCAATTTAAAGACACTTCAAAATGCTGGTTAACCATTTGGAGAAGCCTTGAATTGGCTGTAATTTTGATTTGATTGTAGGATATCATAGCTTCCTATTTTTGGCAGATGTGTGAGCAAGCAGCAGAGGCACACAAGTCCAAGGGAGTTGGGCATTCATCAAGAAGGAGTAGGATGAGTTCCGACTCCAGTCAAAGTACTAAATCATCAGTTGATGCAATCTTGTCAAATAGCAGCCCTGCTTCATCCTCACAGGTTCCTTCTCGCTCTTACCCTTTTGTCTTTTTCCTTCATTTTTGGGCCGTACTCTTATTTTCTGCTTCTTAGATTTCAAGATTTTCCCTTTGATGAACTGCTTTGATGCAAACTTTGTTGTGCTGCATTTCTAATGGATTATTATATCTGCATTTATACATGATTTAAAGGTAATCCTCCTTGAAATCATTCTGTGAGAAATAAATCTAAAATTGTATCTGGAAAATAGAAACCAAATTTTAATTATTCTGTAATTTTGGCAAAACGTTTCTCAAAAGAAGTCCCATGTCATGTCTTAATTGTAAAATTATGTGGACCTACAAGTATTTCCGTGTCCCATGTTCAAATGTGAAATTAATGTTATGGTTTGGACCAACAAATGAAGTGGAAGAAGTTAATGGAAGAACTCGTATGGAAACTTAACATATTCAACCTTTGGACTTCTGGACTAGTGCTATGTTGAACTTCTCATTAATAGACAAGTTTTTTGTTCTGTATGAGTCTTTTCCAAGTTTGAACAATGCATTAACCATCTGATATCATGTTCTTTTGGCAGACTAGCGATACCCCATCCAAGATCTTTCTTATTAACTGCTTGTGTGCTATTCAGCAACCTCTATCTGGGCATGAGGTTGCTGCTGAATATGTGAAAAGGCTTGGAGTAATGATTGATAATCACCTGCGTGTTCTTGTGGACAAAGAAGTTGATGCCATATTAAGAAGATGCGGTTTGTCAGAAAAGATGCCCCACTTCCATAACTCAATTCAAAAGGAGGGTGACAAGGAAATGGTTGGGACCCCATTGGCGGAGATGGAGGACACAAGTCCAGCCACTCTTTCAGAGTGTTTGAAAGCTCTGTTCGGTCTTATTTTGGGCAGTGACAGTTCCTTACCTGAATTTGAGCAGATGCAGGTTCCGAAGTTGCGTTCTGAAGCTTGTATTGGGGTGGCTAGGTCATTGGCTGAGGCTTATGAGCTTATTTACAAGGGAATTATTGATCCCAAGAATGGCTATCCAGATCCCAGGTCATTGGCAAGGCATCCTCCTGATCAGATAAGGACTATATTAGGAATATGAGTTCTGCGTTGCTTTCCTCGCATCCCCTGCCCATCATGTTTGTAAGTTACGTAAATATGTTCTCTCTCTCTCTTACGCGTTTTTGAATGTGTTGCTCTCCAACAAATAAAGTCTGGCATCTACTCCTCTTAAATTTTCTTGGGATACTAATTTTGGAATTCTTCATTTTTTCCTAATGCAATGATAAGTAGTAATTGTTGTTGTTGTTGTTAATGAATACCGTATATTCTCTAAATAAGATCCCAGGAAATGCTTCAGAAATTCATGTATCAAGTGTCTCATCTTAGTGTCATAAAATTAAAACTTTCCACGCTCTAAAGGCCTAAACGAGTTAATGGAATTCTTTAGCGGGTAAAGGGATGGATTATCCTCGAATGACTTGCTACCGACCCGACACAGAAGCAACAAGAGACGCCCAAAAATTTGTCAATTGGAAAATCAGTTAAAATTAAAGTTCAAGGAAATATCTTTTTACTTTTCAATTTTTGCTACCATTATTAATGTAAGGAGGGATCTCTTTATCAAGTGTAAAACGTTAGGTTTACACGCGTTACTGATTTCTTATATGATTCATATTTTACAAGTCCATTTATTCGACTGAGATCTTGTATTTTGAATATTACAGGAGTATTTTATAAACCTAAACCCTAAATAGAAAATTTCCTTTCCATTTTTCATTGGTTTATTGGCTGGACCTATTCGCGACTTTTCTTTCTTTAATTCATAATATTTGAAGTTTCCTCTATAGAGATAATATCATTGTACAAAAATATATTTAAATTAATAATTTACTAACGTTAACAGGTGAAACTAACAAGTAATTGGTAGTACAAGTCATTAGGAATATTATAAAGAAAAATGTACGCTGTTAAATAGGTCTTTTGAGTTATCTTCAAAATGATGCGCTAATTTATTAATTTATAATTCTTCCCACCTACATTTTGGGTTACATGGGTATTTTATTGACTTGGTAAGAGATGTTTGGTGAGTATCAATCTCTGACTTTGTGATTTAATGGTAGATTGCTTGGGTCGAACCATCGCCAGCGAAAATATGTAGTTGAAATTTGATATCCTTCTGTCTGTTAGGGAGGTGAACTAACTGTTACTTCTCTAAACTTGCTCAACTACATTTTATCAAACACTTGAAACAGTTCCATATTCACTCAACTATAAATACCCATTGAGATTTGCTCTCTTCGAAACCAAATCAATAGCAAAAAGTTCTTCAGTTAGAGAAAAGAATTGAAGCTCATCCCCGATCTTGCTAAAATGGCTGCTTCAAACCATTCTTTCCTCATCTCTATGATTCTGATAGTTTTACTGTCAAGTCCTGGAATGAGCCTAGCAGCTCGTCACCTCTTGCAGACACCAGCAGCCCCACCCCCAGCGTTGACACTCCCCACAATTCCACCTCTGCCAAAGGCTACACTGCCCCCTTTGCCATCTCAGCCAAGTTTCCCTAAACCCACACTCCCACCATTGCCTAACACACCATTACCAACTCAACCAAGTCTTCCAAAACCCACATTGCTACCATTACCAAGCACCCAAATCCCCCCTCAGCCCGCATTCCCCACTCAACCAACCCTTCCGAAGGCCACATTGCCACCACTGCCTGCAACCCCATTGCCAACACTACCAACTCAAACATCGCAGCCAAAACCCATATTGCCACCACTGCCAAGCACCCAATTGCCTAAAGCCACATTGCCTCCATTACCCACCATCCCTTTGCCAGCTAAACCAACTCTACCAAATACAATGCCTCCATTGCCAAGCACTTTGCCAAATCCAACACTGCCAACCATGCCAACAGCACCCAAGGTGACGCTACCTCCTCTGCCAACAACTCCATTGCCAACCATCCCAGCGGTCCCTTTTCTCTCTCCACCCCCATCAAATTGAGCAACCAGGAGTAGCATGATTACCTTCAATCAGCAGTAGTAAGAGAGTTTGTTTGTTGTTTTCGTGTATTGGAAGATAAAGGAGCCTGCTTTGGCCCTATTAAAGTGTCTCTTTAGAGTCCTTCCTTAGTGATTCCAAACAGCATATTCTTTGGTTTTGCTTTGTGTTTCTTGTAGAGTCATTGTTTGATCATACGACTGTCTATTTTTTATTGTTGGTATATTCGTGTAATTTATATATTTCTTCTTATGAATCCCATTTTATATAATATTTGGTATTAATCAAACTGGCTTATTTAACATTACGCGAATTAGAAGTACATATAAACATGTTTAGGAAAGCCAATTTTTTTTAGTTCATTTGGATTGGGAAAGCCAATTAGAGAATCTGTTTTTAACACCTTCATATAAGGAAGCCTCAATACAAATGGATAATGATGGCGATGCAAATAATTGTGACATTATGTAATTTTGAAAAAAAAAATAAAAGAAGAAATTAAGTCACTGAGTATTATTTAATAGCGAGTAATTTAAATAATTTACAAAAAAAATTTAAGTTACAAAAAAAAAATTAAAAAGGATTGTATAGTAACTATAACGACAGTTGTAGAAGCAGGGAAGATTTGTGAGTTGGTCACATTATGAAAATCATGATGATAAGATAATAGGAAATGATGATAATATCTACATCAAATTAACTAACGCCAGTTTCGAACACGAGTAGTTGAAAAGACACAAGTCGTGGTTGTGTGGTGGAATTAATTGATGAAATTGGTATTTCTATGTAATACTAATAATAATTGATTAATAAAAGACACAAGTCATCAATAAGTTTCAATGAGTTTTCATTATTTTTAGACATTAAATATGCTAAAAAAAAGTAGTTTTTTGAACAAGGGGGCAAAGCCCAGAAACTACAAAGAAACAAATCTAGAAAAGATATAAAATTTATGTAAATAATTTTTATAATATAATAAAGTATTATATGTAATAAAAGATATAAAAAATAACACATCTGAAACTCAAACAAATATGTGATACAACTGAAGTTGTTTTTGTGGGGGTTCGAGGTATTTTGGCCTATTACCAGATTGGGTTCAATGGAGGGGGGCCGGGGGGGGGAGGAGGAGAAGGCAATAATTTTGATTGGCAAATCTTTCCTCTTTTAGAGAAATAAAAATGTTAAAGATTTTCTAAATTGGAGGACAATTCTAATATTATAATTATGGCAGTGATTAATATTTAGTACTATTTTTTGGTACATAATTAATATTTTATTCTCAAATAGTTTAGTTTAAATACTTTTAATTATTATTCTTCATAAAATTGATGAAATAAGATTTATTTTGTTATGTTTTAAAAATATTGAGAAAGGAATACGGGGGAAATTGAATCTTTGACGTCAAATTTTCTATCACTTAAATAATGTAATTATTTAACACAATTTAAATTGAATTATTTAATTTTTTTAGTTGAATAATACCTTAAATGCTTTTGTAAAAAATTGAATTAATTTTTTTTTAATTTAATTCTATAAGGAAGATTCGGGCTTGTCTCGCAATCGAGGTTAAATTTTGGTTACCGTACGAGCAACCTGGGAACAAAGTAATGAAGGTTGGAGCTCGTCATGATCAAAATCAGGCACAGCAGAGCGAAAGTTTAAGACTTTGTTATTAATTTCAGTGTCCCTTCGAAACGAAGCATTAGATTTGTTATGCATTTGGTGTTTTGAACCAACCACCCGATATTGTCTTCTCCGGTGCGAGAGTCTCAGAGAGCAACAGAAAGGTGCTAATGGCAGCGGTATCAGGATCAGCAGCAGCAGGGGGAGACATATCGAAGGCCCATTTGGCTATGGCGTTGGTGCAGCTATTATATGGTGGCTACCATGTCATCACCAAAGTGGCCCTTAACGTTGGGGTCAACCAATTAGTCTTCTGCGTCTCCCGCGATCTCCTTGCCCTTGCTATTCTTGCTCCCATCGCTTACATCCGTGAAAAGTATGTTCTTTTCCGTTCTCTCTTTCTTCCAAATGCTAGACTCTGTTCAAATTCCAATAGTTATATCAATACAGTTCCATTCATATTTCTTGGTTTGATGCGGTTTAAAGATACAGAAGACGTTACAGAGAAATCATTGTCTTCAACTTTTACAATGTTTTCTTCGGTTCCCCTTGAATAATGATTGGATTTTGTGGGGGTTTTTCTACCCCACATATATTCTATTAACATTTGGTTCTCGAAGAGTTTAACAGGTTGGATTGGATGCTCTTACACCTTTTCACATTTCCGAATTCACAATTGGAGGGGGGCTGGTTTTTTTGGTTAATGATATTTTCAGTATCTTACTGTTCTTGTCTGCATGTTACTCCTGGGGGAAAATGGGCTAGTCTATGTTTATGTCAGTCGTTCGCCCCAGTGCCACCATGTGGTGTTATTAGTGATACACTTGACACAACGTATATCATTGTTTACGTGTTATACTGATGCACAGTTTCTATAATCTACATTTAAGTTACTAGTTTTTTACCCACTTGTCCTAATCTTTGCTTTATTTATAATGCACGAGTCTTCCATGTTGTATGTAGACGGACACGACCACCCATGACTAGGCACATCCTGATATCATTCTTCTTTCTTGGATTAACTGGGTAAGGTTCTTGGTGTAGTCATATTTTTTCTAATTATGTTCTTATATGAACGATACAGCGTTTTATTGATCCTTTTGGTATTTTTGCTTCTTGTTTCATGATCAGGATATTTGGCAACCAGCTTTTGTTTCTTATTGGTTTAAGCTATACTAATCCAACTTATGCTGCTGCCATACAGCCAGCCATTCCAGTCTTTACGTTTCTTTTGGCTGTAATGATGGGGTCAGTTTTGTTCTCCTTATCAATTTCTACTTGAATAGTGGAGGCTATAAAATCTATATCCTAGTAATCTATCTTTTCTCAGAACTCAAATACACACACACATGCGTACTCTTAATTGTGGTGAAGAAATGTGTATATTAATAAACTTATTCAAACACACCAGGACATACAATCATACTTACATTAATATACTTATTCATGCAGTACAGAAAGAGTGAGTTTTCTCAGATATGAGGGTCTCGCAAAGGTTGGAGGAACTCTTGTCTGTGTTTCTGGTGCCATATTTATGGTTTTGTATCGTGGTCCAGCATTGATAGGATATACAGAAATGGACATTAGAGCACATAGTGAAATAAGTGCCAGAGGTCAACCAGAGCCTTATGGATGGTTAATTGGTGGTTTGATGGATCTTGGGTTAGACAATTTTCATCTTGGGGTTCTATGCTTGGTGGGTAACTGTATGTGCATGGCTGCTTTTCTAGCCATTCAGGTACATTTATTTTTGACGTATCCTTTAAATGAAATTTAATTTGAGCATTAAGGGAAAAAAGTAGTTATCAATGTCACTTCTTGTCTTGTTATATTGGATGACTCTAATAGTTCTTACTTCCAAGGAATTTGCTTTTACACAGAAATTGTGATGCTAGGGAACTTTTAATACTTTTTAATACTTCAAGTTCTTTTCGCCTCTCTGCTGATTCTGATAATAGAGTTTGAACTTTTGATAGTTATAGTTCCTTCTACTGTAAACACTTCTTTCATTTCTTAATTTTTTTCTCAAAACAGGGTTCACTTCCCTGTAGTAAATTTCGCTTATGGCCCTCAATAATATTTATAATAATTATCTGCTGCCATTTTGGAGGCGAAGCTTGATCCCGTAACTTTTTGGTCTTCAGACTACTTTTTCTTGGATTGAATTATTCTTTAGAACAAGATCCTTGCTGACTTGACTAGAAACAGGGCTAACATGCAATTGCTTTTTTTTTTTTTAAATTTATTTTTCCTGAAGATCTCATTAGAGCATCCAGATAAGCTACAGGATATCAAGTTGGCTGGCAGGTAGCTTTGTAGGTTTGAAAACCTTTGGAGAAAATACCTTTCCTTGTCTCCTATGTCTCCTAACTTTAATGTGTTGATTTGGTAAATTCTTAGTAAGTTCACATTTATACTGGATGACTTCCTAATCCTGTCATATTTGTTATCAATGAAATGACATATTACCAAATGAACCACCGTTAAAATTAGGGAATTCCATTTTTTTTCTCTGTTTAATTAGCTGTGCTTACTTCTCAAAGTTTATGAACTATTGTGATCTTAATTTTTCTCATATGTGAACTTTTTTGTATGCTTAATCTATTGTGATGAATAATTTTCAGGCTCCAGTATTAAAAAAGTATCCTGCCAACCTATCTGTGACAGCATATTCATACTTCTTTGGAGCTGTGTTAATGGTGACAACAGCATTCTTCTTGACTAATGATTCAACTGACTGGAGCTTGACACAGTCTGAAATATTTGCCGTTATTTATGCTGTGAGTCACTAAAATTTTTAATCAACCTTCAGTCTCATGATCCCTTTTGGTCCATTTTACTTCATAAAGTTATTTTAGTGCCTTATAATTATTGGCCCTATTCATTATTTTCACAAAAAGAAAAGTTTGGCAGTTTAAAAATAAATCATATAATCACTGAATATGTTTCTGTCAAGCATTTATACTGATAGGACCTGTTCAACTTTATTTATAGCTATCAAGCTAGTGTGACCCTTCTCATTTGTATGAACTGTATTAGTGAACTAAGCAACTAGGCCTGGCATAGGCATTATTAGATGGGAGTAGAAATCTTTGAGAATAAGATGGGATTTCCCTTTTCTTTTGATAAGATTCAAAGGGTTTGGAAGGAAAAAAGAGGCTAAGGTTCTGTTTGTTTGGGCTTATTCTGAGAATAAGTTACATCTTTTTAAAAAAATAATGCATTCTGATACAAATATATCTGATTGTTTGGATTTATAGAAAAATGATAAGTTAATGAAAATAGAGAAAACATCCTATAAGGAGAAGTTATAAATTGTAACTTCTCCTGATAAGGAGAAAAATAAGAAGAGAGAGAAAATTTTATCTTTAAAATTGTCCATCATTTTTCAAAAGTCCTTCTCATTTACTGCATCCAAACACAAAACAACTTCTCTTTAAAAAAAAACCCTTCCTCCTACAAGAGAAGGAGAAAAGGCATTCTCTGATAATCCCAAACAAACAGGCCTTAAGGCACTATAGCAATGTGTAGTATTTGCAATTTTGTGGTGTATTTGGTTAGAGAGGAATGCTTAAATTTTTCGGGGAGTTTTCATGTCGTCGGAAATGATGTGGGAAAGAATATTATTCATGGGCTCACGATGGTGTTCTACACATGGATTTTTAAGGGGGTTGCCATATCTGATTTGCAAAGAGATTGGGCAGCTCTATTGCATTTTTTATTTAAAGTTTTTTCCTATGGGTTCTTGTACTCCTCTTTATTTTTGACTCAATTCTGGAGGATGTCTTACTATCCTTACTTGTAACTCTGTTGTTCTTTAATAAAATTCTCTTTATCTATTAAAAAATAAGATGAGATTTCTCTGATATGGTTTAGTAATTTGTTGATGAAGCAAAAGTGTTAAATGGAGAGCCAATATGAATTACACAGAAGTTGAATATATATATATATATATATGTAGGTATATGCCTTAGGTGAGAAAAGGAATGAATCAATGAAATAACTCATTAACTACTAAGGTAAAGGTGTAAAGTAATGGGGACATCTTTTTATTTGAGCATGAAAGGAGTGCAAGTTTTCTATGTCCTTGCATTTTAGAACAGTAATTCAGCTGACTTTGTATCAATCTTTTAATTTCATATTGGTGGAGGATTTTTAACAGTAGGTTCTTACAAATATTTTCCTTGTTAATTAGGGCACGATTGCATCTGCCCTTAATTATGGACTCTTGACATGGTGCAATAAGATCTTGGGCCCAACTATGGTTGCCCTTTACAATCCACTTCAACCTGGGGCTTCTGCCCTCCTGTCACTAATTTTCCTTGGAAGTCCAATTTACTTTGGAAGGTACAGTTCCTATTACTTTCAGTACAAGTCTATTTTACTTTGACTAAGTGGCTAGGTAGAGGCCTATTAACCAACTGCTACCCAAGAAAACCTTACCAACCATTTCATTTCTGAACAAATTTTTACTAGTCCGAACTTAATATAATGTCTTATCTTGTTGAACTTACTGAAGTTCCCTCCTTCATTTCTATAAAATCTAGAGGTGGCATACACTGAAAGATATTTTTATTCGGGTTTCTTATTGTTCTTATTTTTAATCCATAACAACAGTGTCGTAGGGGGATTTTTAATTATTGCTGGCCTATTTGCTGTTACTTGGGCATCTTATAGAGAAAGACAGGCAGCTCTTGGAGTTATTCCTCACAGCTCCAGCATATTACTCAAGTCTTCTGATTAAGGAAATGAATCATGGATTTCCTTGTAAAGCTCTCTCATTATTTCTTCATTCTGTTACTGCTATCATTTATATAGGTAGAGCTGTATTGATCTTGTCTATGTGGTATGTTAATAGAAAGCATCTTGCTGAAGTTGTCAAATTTTATGATGCTGATATCTGAATTTTGGAAATGCAATTTTCTATCCAAAGAACAGCTTACTAGTTCCTCTCCTTTATTTCTCATTTAAAATTTTCAACTGAGTCTTAGCCATTTAACTGATGATTAAACACCCAGGCTACTATTGCTGAGCAAATTCCAAAGGATACTAGAAAAAGAGATAAATGCAGGGAGTTATTTTGCTGCATGGAGAACATCAAAACTGTTTTTTTGTTGGGGCCTTTTTTATGAGGAAAGCAATTACAGGGCATGTTCACCTAATGTGCCAAACCATGGATTGTCATATATGGTATTTGGCATCCATTGTGACAATGATTTTGGAGGCAATTCATTGTTAGGCTTATGTACCCTTCCAATGAAGCTGGGGCCTGTGGTCCTTCATTTATGGGTTCATTAGCTTACCAAAACTGTTATGGCCACTACTTGCCATCTCGTTTCCTTGTGCTCTTTTGCTAAGCTACTCTGGTCATCCAATGAAAGTTTGCTACTTTCTTTTCATCCGTCTAATTCTACGTCACACTTTTGTTCCATTTTGGTTCGGTTTTCGTTTCTAGTTTGGTTCAAATTTGGCTATTGGGGACCTGGGATTTGTTGGACATGGTGGGTCTCATCAAATCTGTCTTTGGGAAACAGGACAAATCATGTTAAGGGAAGTCTACCTTTGAGGAACACTTTTTCGAATGAAAGTCCGGTTTCCTTCATGTGTGTACTAGGCATTGGCTGAAACACCAAATTTTTAAAGAATTGATAATAAGAAAAAAAAACCAAAATTTTGAGGAAAATTTTTTATCTAGTCCCTTCTTAATTAACCTGGACCGTCCACAGTTCTTTGTTTTTGGGTGTTAAAAGCATGCACAAACTAATCCTTTTATGGTGATAACAATCATATTAGCATACTATTTTGGGTAACTTAACTACACAACCTTTTAAAAATGAAAAAGAAAAACCTACAAGGTGTAAAACCATTTATTTATAAACATTCCATTTTGACTTCTACAATTTTTTCTAAGCAGACCCTAAATTAATTGATGTAAGTTTAG
>JASKGM010000010.1:5583187-5601754 GCA_034509205.1 Ceratonia siliqua | reverse complement strand
CATTTATTTATAAACATTCCATTTTGACTTCTACAATTTTTTCTAAGCAGACCCTAAATTAATTGATGTAAGTTTAGAGCTGCCATCTTCTTGTTTCTTTCGGTCGGAACCTTATGGTCTCCTCAAAAACCATTCACGATTATGTAACTAATTGGGCAAAGATTGATTTTTACTTTTGAGTTTTGAATATTTTCCTTCTTTTTTAATCAAAGAGTATAGATAATTGTTTTTGAATTTCGCATGAAATACTGTATTTAACAATGATATATAATGAATATAGATAACGTAGTATTTAAAAATAATACTATGTAGGTGTAGGTAGTTAGGTATTAAAAAAAAGTTTTTCAAATTTGCGCCGAACGGATAATCCATTTACCAAACTCGCCCTACAGTAATAATTTCAGAGGTGACAAGGCTCCCTTCGGCCGGTCCTGGACCCTGGTCATGGAGTGACAGAAATGGAAAAGAACAAAAAATGCGAAAGAAAAGCTCTTCTTCGTCATTTTACCCAATGACCTCAGGCGGGTGTAGAGATCTGTGAACTACAGTCTAGGTAAGCTCCTCTTTCTCAACTCATCCCACCTGTCTCTTTAAACCTCTAACAGTACACAAATATGGCCTCACCCCGATTTCATCACTGCTGCAACTATAACTTGTATTAATTGTTCGTTTACCCCTAAATCTCAACTGGTTCGACTTCTTCCACTCTGCATTGGGTGGCTCATTCCGGGCCGTTCTGGCAACCCTTGATCACAATCACCCTGCGATGAAATGTTATACATTCTTCAACAACTCAACCATAACTTGCATCTGAAACTGTTGAATCCCAGTGGGTATCGTTCCAAGAGCAAAACGATATGATCTTTGATAAAATTGCAGGAATTATATCTACTGCATCGAGTAGATTGCCAGCCCCACTGTCCTCAGTTGCTGCCCAGTCTCAGGCTACGTCTGCTCTCGGTTTTGGATATGTTAATCCTGCTTCACGCAAGAACAATCTACGAATCTCTTCGTCTCTTCAGGATCTCTCTTTGTATCACAAGCTTGATCCCGAACATGGTAATGTTGGTATTGGGATTGATGGACGTGCGACCCCTTTGAAGCAGCCACATTATCATCTACAGAGAGAAAATGATGGCTCTAGTTTTTCTAAGGTGAAGCCGGTTCAAGGGGGAAGCCCATCTGTTCGCAAGAAGTGGGTCCGAGCGATCACAATGTTCCTGTACCTTATATTGTTTGTTTTTCTAATTTACATGATTCTGATGCTTGTTTATTCTTATTGGAATCAAGGATCAGGCAAATATTATGTAGTACTTGATTGTGGGAGTACTGGGACTCGAGTTTATGTATATCAGGCTTCCGTTGAACACAAGCAGGATAGAAATCTTCCTATAGTTATCAAATCATTAAGGGATGGTCTGCAGAAGAAACGTAGCTCACAAAGTGGGCGTGCATATGATCGAATGGAGACTGAACCTGGGCTTGATAAGTTGGTACATAATATCTCTGGCTTAAAGGCTGCATTAAAACCACTCATTAGGTGGGCAGAGAAGCAAATACCAGAGCATGCACACAAGACTACTTCACTCTTGCTTTATGCTACTGCTGGTGTGCGGCGGCTTCCAAGTGCTAACTCAAAATGGCTGCTAGATAATGCCTGGTCTATACTGAAGGGTTCTCCTTTCTTGTGCCAGAAGAACTGGGTTAAGATTATCTCTGGCACAGAAGAAGCTTACTTTGGTTGGATAGCCCTCAACTATCATAGTGGTATCTTGGGTGCTAACTATCATAGTGGTATCTTGGGTGCTAAACCAAGAAAAGAAACATACGGTGCACTTGACTTGGGTGGCTCATCATTACAGGTTACATTTGAGAGTGATGAACAATTAAATAGCGAGACTACCTTTTATGTTAGGATTGGGTCAGTGAACCATCATCTCACTGCATATTCCCTCTCAGGATATGGTCTCAATGAGGCATTTGGCAAGTCTGTGGTTCATCTTTTTAAGAAAGAGTTTGGATCCACCAATGCAGATCTAGCTAATAAAAAAATAGAACTTAAACATCCTTGCTTGCAGTCTGGGTATAAGGATCAATACATCTGCTCTCATTGTTCTTCAAATAGCCTAGAAGATGGAAGTCCTATGATTAATGGAAAAGAATTTAATAATAAAGGAGAATCAGGAATTCCAGTGATGCTTATTGGATCTCCCAATTGGCAAGAATGTAGTACACTGGCAAAAGTTGCAGTCAATTTGTCTGAATGGTCCAATCTTAGTGTAGCTCTTGATTGTGAAGTGCATCCTTGTGCTTTACATGATAATCTCCCTCGTCCATATGGGCACTTTTATGCAATTTCTGGATTTTATGTGGTGTATCGGTTTTTCAACCTGACTTCTGAAGCCATCCTTGATGATGTATTGGAAAAGGGTAGGGATTTCTGCGAAAAAAGATGGGAGGTCGCAAAGAAAAGTGTTCCACCTCAGCCCTTTATTGAGCAGTATTGCTTTAGGGCACCATATATTGCATCACTGCTGAGAGAGGGTTTGCATATTACGGATAACCAAATAAATGTTGGCTCTGGAAGTATCACTTGGGCACTTGGGGTTGCCTTGTTAGAAGCTGGGAAGGCATTTTCCACTAGAATAAGGCTTCATGATTTGGACGTACTGCGGATGAAGATAAATCCTATTGTTCTTATTCCCATTTTGTTACTTTCTTTCATCCTCCTACTTTGTGCATTATCATGCGTTAGCAATTGGATGCCAAGATTTTTCCAGAGGCCATATCTTCCCCTTTTCAGGCATAACAGTGCGTCCAGTGCTTCTGTTCCTAGTATCCCATCTCCTTTTTGGTTTCAGCGGTGGAGTCCAAATAGCTCTGGTAAGTTATTTTCAAAACTGATTATATCTGATGACTTAATAAATTTATTGTCATGAATTTAATCATCCCTTGTTAATTTATTGTATTCTCTCAAAAGCAAATTCTACATTCTAATTCTGCAGCCTCATTGATCTTGTGCTTGTGTATCTTGCCACCAATAATGGGAGAGGGAAGAAACTAGGAAATAGGGGGAAATGACTATTTTCAGGTTTTCTCAATTGGATTCTGGTTTTGATAATCTTACGGTTAATATTTATGGGGAGTCTTTATACGCAAAGTTGAACCCTTAGCTCAGTGGATGAGACTGAGATGAAAGGATGTGGATATTGTCTAACCATCTGCAATCTTCTCTTAAGATTTATTGTTTAGAATAGCTGCTTGTGTAAAATCTTTTTTATAGTCAACTGAACTAGAGAGCGATCCTTATCCATGCATGCACCTTACTGCTTCAGTATATGAAGCAAAAATACCTTTTCAGTAGTTAAATCTTCACAAATATTTGGGAGGAGCAAGTTGCAGCCTTCCTTAATTGGTATGGTCAGTATTCAGTGTTTTACTATTTTAATTGTTGTTACTCAAGGAATATGGTTTTAACGTTATAAGTACTCAACTCTGAAGCTTTCTTGGTTCAACTTTGTCTTGATATATAAATTTGGTTCAAAACTTTTGCAAGTATGTACCAATAGGATTTTTTTTTTTTTTTAACCACTAGGTCTAGTGTAATTGGCTTAACTCCAATTATAGCCTGGTGGTAAAGTTACGGAGTATAATTTGTATTGTGTGGCAATGCTTGCAGTTGTCACAAATATAAAACATGAACATAAACCTTTTCAGTGAACCATGCTTGATTTCAGTTTATTTATATCTGGGATGCTCCTTTCCAGTGGTTTGAATATTTTTTATGCCATTATCTGTATACAATGTCTTTATTATATTATTCGTCTTAAGGTTGATATTTCAAGCCAATTCAATTCACCTATGGTATTGCAGGGGATGGAAGAGTAAAGATGCCACTCAGCCCAACAGTTGCAGGTGCACAAGAAAGACCATTTCGGGCGGGGCATGGTCTTGGTGACAGCGGCAGCAGCAACAGCAACAGCAACAGCAACAGCATCCAGCTTATGGAATCGTCCTTGAACCCATCAGTTAGTGGGGTCTCATATAGTTATTCCTCAAACAATTTAGGGCAGATGCAACTTGACACTATAGGCACCTTCTGGCCTCCTCACAGAAGTAAGATGCATCTGCAGAGTAGGAGATCACAATCTCGAGATGACCTGAATTCCTCATTGGCCGAGGCACACATTGTGAAGGTTTAGGGCGTCATCTTCTGGAAACTTGGGTATGATTTCACTAACATCTTATTTCAAATTATATTTTTTCATAGGCAAACCAGTTTGCCTTTGAGTTTTGAGTCTCTAGATTTATCCATTCAACATGGGCATTCTTTTTGTATCTAAGAATTGGATATGGGGAAGTAATAGTAAAGCAAATACGTATTCTCTTTTTTGATTGTTCAGACTAAATAAGATTTCCACACATTTCATGGTTGGTTTTGAGTTGTTGATTGCTCTTATGTTATTTTTCTCTTAATTTTCACTGAAATTTTTAAGGGATTTATACATGTACCAGCATTTTAGAGTTGGTCATGGAGATGACTATGGGGCTAGATTCCTCCACAAATTACTAGCACAGAGTGAAGCATGAAAGGCTAAGGAGAAGAAGCACTTGTTTCAGAAACTGCCAAGATCAATTAATTTGTGACAGTAACATATCGTATTTCTTAGAGTAATAAATCCCCATCATTCTAGAGAATCACCCCTTGTTTCGTAACTGGGAAAAGATAAGGCGTGGGAACAAGTTGTGACATAAAATTCAACTTGTAACGTTTGTGGGCATCTTCAGCCTTAATTATCAAGATGCTGCATAATTCTTCAAATCAATGCTCTACTTAAAATGGAAAATACCTATCATCTTTTGAAAGTGGAATTTCTTCAACCATGATCACCCACTTTCCAAAAAAAAAAAAACTATTAGAAATGTAACTTATTTTAAAGTAAAATAAGACTCGTTTGGATTGACTAAAAAAATTTTTTTTGTGTGAAGATATTTGAATTAGAATGAATTTTATTAAAAGTATAAATTATTTTACTATTAGATATAATAATTGAAAAGTAATTTTAAATTATAAAAATTGTTTAAAAATAAGAATATAAAAATATTTTTAATTGATAAAATTAATAAAATGGACATGTAATAACATTTATTTTATATAGTATTTCAATAAAAAAAACTTCTTATAAGTTTTAAAATTATACTATTTTGTTAAAATTAAAATAAATTATAAAATAACTTTTTTTAGTTAATTTTTATAAATTTTAAAATTATAATTATAAGAATTTTTAAGTTTTTAATGAAAAATAATCAAGTTTTGATATGCATAAAGTAAAAATAAAATTTTATACCCTTCCTGTTTAAAAGAAAAAAGATTGAAACCTCAATTTACAGAATTTTCTCTCTTAAATTTCTATCCTAAAGAAAAGAGCAGTGCTAAAATTATTTTCAACTCGCAGCATAACAAACAAGAAGATGATGAAATGTCATGATCACTTATTTTATTTAAGGCAAACAAAGTATAAGATCAAGCATTACCTCCATCCCTTGGTGAAGTCTCCCACAATCATTTCCTTTCAAATTGCTTGAGACTTCACCTCACAGTTTCCTTTCTTGGCAGTACGTATTTTATCAAGCTCAATAGGTCAGTATGGGAAACTTCCCAGCAAGTATAATAACAAACATGTTACACTTTATCAATACAATATATTATCAATAAAATATCCTCATTATTTTTATTTTTATTAATAATTATTTAAAAATATTATTTTTAATATTAATTAATTATTTTTTATATTATATATTATATATATTTTTTAAATTTGTAAAAAAATTTTAAATTTCTTACAAAATTTTTATTTATAAAAAAATAATGAATGACAGTACAAGAAATATAAAAAAAATTTGAAAAATATATAACAAAATATTTAATTAATATTAAAATAATAAAAAAATCTCAACAAAAAAAAAATTAAAAAATAAGAGACATCAAAATTATGTTATTTAACTTAATTTTATTTAATTTTTTAATTTTAATTCTAAATTTTGTATTTTAAATATTAATTAATTATTTTTTATATCATATATTATTTTTAAAAAATTTTTATTTATAAAAATAAAATTAAAAAATAATAAATGAACAATATAAAAAAATAAAAATTTTAAAAATTTTAAAAATTAATAAAAAATAAAAAACATTAAAATTAGGCAACTTTCCCATAGCATCGGCCATTGCTTTCAGAAAGAAATAAGATTGATGAAAATATTAGTGGCCGCGGAGAGAGGGAGTGGGGGTTGGTCCCTCCATGTGATATTAGAATGTTCTTTTGCAGTGGGCCCCAAGCTTAGCACAAATAACCCAGTTCTGTACACAAGCTTTGAAGAATATCCAGACTCACGTCATTTTTGCATGGGATATTTACTATTTACTATTCACTATTCACTATTTACAGCACTCGCCAGCCTCTTCTTCAATTCAAAACATTTGTTTTTTCTTTTCACGTAATAATACATCTTAAAAAAATATCATATATTATTTATACTTTTTACCATCAAAAGATGTCTAATAATTTGAGAATCTTTGCTATTTAACTGAATTAAATTAAATAATTTATAAACAAAATATAAGCTTTGATAATTTACATACAACCAAATATAATTTACTTCCCCTGCTATTATAATTTAGAAACACCTTTATAAAAGAAAAATTATAAATATACAATAATTGAAGTTCCGAAGAATTGTTGACTAATTATTCAAGCATTAATCACATAATGGATAATGCCCACCTATATGCTTTGATAAAGAGTAATGGTGCAGTGTGACAAGTCCCATCATTAAAGCTTCTTGAGATCACTTTCCCTCACAAAGAGCCCATGAAAACCGTACGGCACTCGCCTTGGCAGCCTCGCCGCTGCCACAATATCAAGTTCCGGCGACTTTGCATCCATCACCAAGAACTTCGACTCTCCCCTTTTCTCATCGTGCACGTATGACACCACATACCCATCATCTTCCTCTGCCTCTGGGTTCTCTGGCTCCCTCGCCACGAAGAATGGCTCACCCCCATAGCACTCTGTTCCGTACATCCTGCAAGCCACCGTGCAGTCCCGCCGTTCCTCCCCTTTCGACACATCCAGCTTCACCACCCCTGAAATCTTGGGCATTGGGTCCCCAACCGCTGCGTATACAAATTTGTTCTTTTTCCCAAGCCGTGCTGGATTAATTAACGCAAAGTCCAGGTTTCTAGCTGAAATTGGCTGCCTAGTCACAATACCTGTTTTGAGGTCGATCCTTACCTTCTCTACCATAGCGTGGACCAGTTCCATTCTCTCTAGCGTGTGCTCCACTGATAAAATGTTGGGTGCTACCAAAACTATGGCATTTCCATCATCTTCATCCCAAGCGTTAATGGCGTGGATGATGTTGAATCCCGGCACGTCGAACCACTTTATTTCAGACTCGTCTGTGGCGTATCGAGGAAGGACTCCGAGTCTGGAAACTTTAGATGGGTCTGAACCCACGGGAGAGCCCCCAGTGAGCATATCAATTGGGTTCATTCCTATCTGTATGTCTGCGAAAATGGCGTACTTTTTGGTGATCGCAAAATCATGGAGGAATGAGGGTCGGGTCATGGAGAATATGGGCACGTCTGGTTGTTTTGTTCCGTTTGAATCGAAACGGAAGTAGGTGAGGAACGGAGGCACAGGGCCATAACGAAAAGCAAAGGCCTCACCGGTGTCTGGGTCTACCTTTGGGTGTGCTGTCATGCTCATGGCAAGCTTGCCATCAAAGTCATGGCGACCCTGAGTCTCAATGTCTCCATTTGCTGTCAATTTGACAATATAAGGAAGATCAGACTCTCCTAATGCGAAAAGACGGTTGCCAAAAAGAGCCAAACTAGTGTTTGCCAAGCCAATGCCATTGATGGGGTTGTACTGCCCCGTTAAGACTCGAGCAGCAGTGAGAGAACCACGAGCTGCAGAGGCTACAAGGCCATTGAAGCCCGAGAAAACATTGGGAAAGAGAGGGTACCCGGCTTCATTTTCAATATTATACTTGTAGGTCTTAACAAATCGGCTGCAGAGGGTGGCTTTGCCTTGAGAGATACGAATAGAGTGAAGCATGCCATCACCATCGAAGAGGTGGTAAGGTCCCCGAGGAAGGAATTGTGGGTTAGGGCCGTTTCGAATATAGGCACCATCAAGGCAAGGTGGTAGTGAGCCTTCTATAACCTCACACTCTGTTGGAGGTAGCTCATCAACGGGAGCAAAATTCTGGGAAAGCACGTGTCTTGGGTCCACGAAAGGCTTGAGCGGAGGGTCTATGAAGTTGTTGATGATATTGTCGAATGCATTGAAAATTAATCCAGGCACCGACAGTTCTGCTCTTCTCTTCACCTCAGGAACTGAACTCACAGTTGCCCTTTTCACCACCGGTGTATATGATGGCTGGGCTGGTGGATCTGATGTGGGTTTTTGGGTGGTAGTGGCGGGCGGGGAAGGAGTTATAGTGGGTGTTGGGGTACTTTTTAAGTTCTGGGTTTGGGGCTTTTCTTCAGTTCTGACGGAGGATATGGAAAGCAGAGGCCCAGGAGTTGCAGAGGATGGAGTTGTTGTTACTATGATGGGTTTGGGGACCATAGTGGGAGGAGATGGGAGGAGCTTTGGGTGGGACTACAAACTAGCTAGTGAGAAATGACGAAGAAAGAGCACCTCTGATTCCTGAAGCTAGTCTGAATTGAACGTAAAGCCAAACACTAATGCAGTTATTTATGAAAGATTGAAAGGTAAAAGCCAAATAGATTTCTAAACTGGTTGATATTGACACCTAAATCAGTAAAACCCACATAAAAAATAATGCCACAAAATCTTGGTAACCTTGTGGGTAGTATGTGTGACCCATTTTTTGCAGAACTCACTAATTAATAGGTGGGTATAAAGTCAATCAAAATTATATATGATATTTATTAATTGATATAATTTATGTAGATCATGTCAGATTAATTTATGAATTTACTTTTTGGTAAAAAATTCTTTGAAGAATGATTGATAGGAGAGATGAAAAGCAAGAAGTTAAAAGAAAACTACAAGAGAACGAAAATAGAAAGAAACAGAACAGTTTTAATTTTTACTTGGTGATAATAATTAAAAATTATATTAATCCCCTTTACTTAAGATGAGTAGTAGTATAAACTAAAGTAATAAAACATGCTATATTTCAAATTATCATGCCATTTTTTTATAGACAACATTGCTAAACAAAATAACAAGGTTAGCTTCAGTACAACTCCAATACCAGTTGCTATGCAGAGTTGAACTTGAAGACTTTATTACCTGGTGAAGGACAAAGAGGATGATTTTGACGTCAGCAAGCTGATCTGCAAGAGGAGAAAGGTGATTAGCCTCTAGTGGAACTGGTGACTTCATATTGGTAGAAACCCATACAGAAGGATGTTGATTAATGATAGCTCTCTTGCGCGGTTCAATACTATTTCCAGTTCGTCTGGGTGTTAGACTTAACTGGTATTTATGATTTTTGCCTTAATTTTATGATTATGATAATGTCTTATAAGTTCCAGGATAATTGTATTCATGGAAGTGAAATTTCACCTCATGTCCAAAGCTCCCTTTTCAAGTTCAACCATGACAAGTGTACAGGGCAGGGAAAATGCTAAGAGACAGGCAATCGGATACCTACAGTCCTAATCCTATCCCTTATCAGTGAATGAGGAACATTAAGACGAGGTGTATGATGAAATATACAGTTCGATCATGATACTGTTTGGAATCAAATAAATTCGCAAAGGGACCACCTTCAGTCACTGTCAGTTTTCTAACCACACAGCTGCTAGATTTCCATGCATTTCCTTTTACTCAGACACCATATAGTGTCTTTCTTATTTTTCTCCTCCACACCAGATATGTATAGGCTTAGGCAGTCACCCTCAAAATAGAACAACAATCAGAGTGGTTCCTGATGGCCAAGATATAACTTACTATACCAACCACTTGACTATAGAGTACAGGCCAATTTTCTTTTCCAAATTTTTAAGGTATGATTATAACTAATTTGTTATTAATAATAGATAATAAATAGGGTTGGGATATTAAAATTAGATATCTAAATTATTTTAGACGAATATTAAAAAAAAGACCTGGGATCCGCTTATTATTATAGTCTTCACCTTGCAGATTTGTAACGGCAAAATGTTCACTTGATACAACAAAGAAACCAAAAAACTGTAACTATGAAAGACAGTGAGTATGAAATAAGATGTCTATAGCTTTTTTTTAATTTTTTAATAATGAGAAATAAATTTTAAGTTAAAAGAATTTAAAAAGAATACATGATATGAATTTTTAAGGGAAAGTGCAAATTTCAAAGAAATTCAAAAAATATTTAAAACAGTTGCAAAGTTTTTTCCAAAAAATACAATAAATTGAAAACATAGAGATAATATAAAATAAAAGAAGAAAAAAAAGGTGGTGAGAAGTAAAAATGGTAGGAGGTGGTAGGGGAAGGGGGTGTAGGGCGCAACCATGAAATAATATAACTTAAGGTGCACCTGTTACTTATTAACTATTATGCAGTAGCAATTATGTCTCACAGCAGGGATACAACCAGAAAAATTAGAAGGGAGGCAAATTTTTTTTGCATGTAAATGTGACTATAAATTATAAAAATAATAAGTTTTTAGGTTTACAACAAAGTATTAGTTTGTACTGTTTCATTATTATTTATAATTAAACTTCTTGCATGTAATGTGTTTGTTAATTTATTTTTAAATAAAATTTATTTAAAATTTTAAAAGTTTAACTACCCAATGTCTTTTAAAAAAAAAACAAAATTAAAAGGGTAATATAAGAATAATATTTACTAACTATCTGTTATCCTTTAATTGTACCCATGCATCTTGAATGACAGGGAATTACATATTTTGAATACTTTTTTAACATTGAAAATATTAGGAAATTAAAATGATGGTACATTAAATTATTTTAATAGTGTGATAATCGTTATAAAACAATTAAATTATTTTCACTAATAAAAAAAATGATGCTATGAAAGAGTGATTTCTTTCACTATTATATACACCACTTAATTCTCATTTTAATTTTTAAATTTATAACTCAATAAAATTATTAATATATAAATTTTAAGATATATTTAATCACGAACGTTATGTTATATAATAAAAATTAATACTATATAAATTAATGAAAACAAAAATAATAAAAAAAATAAAACAACATGCACTTTACATATGAGAAAGGCCTAGTTATTTTGCTACCAAATAATATGAAAATTTTAGAAATATATATATATATATATATAAAGAGAAAGACCTAGTTATTCTGTGCTAAGCAGATAAAAGTTGTCTGTCTCTGCTTTCAATGGGACTCACTGTCCAGCCAATTTTGATAGATAGCACAAGCCGAAAGGGATGGGGGTCACTAATTCTTTTTCAAAATTTATTAGGTATGGTATTGGTAACTCAATCCATTATTATTTTCCTTATCTTCTGGTCCCAACTTCCTATCTTGACGTTTTCGTCCCCTTGTCATATTGATATATAACTTACAGAAAGATCTTCTTTTGTTCTTGTCTTCGTATTCTAGAATAACATATCATAAAATAAGACCCTATATTTTCCTTTAGTGTCTTAGAACGATTCTGGAGACACGAGAGAGGAATATAATTTTCTTTGCAACTTAGTGCCCAATCATATTATTTATTAGTAACATGGCAGCGAGAGTGGTAAAAGATTTGTAAATATCTTCAGAATATGTTAAACTGTTAAATGTCTGAAATCAACCAAGAATAAAGCCAAGTAAGCAAATGAGACATATGCAATAGTATACTGGAGATAAATTTTCAACAAAGTTAGAAAAAATGGTTCATGTAAAGTCCTCACTATTGCTATCCATAATTTAATATTTAGATCACAAATGCGTATACTTATGGCTTATAATGTGAAGCCAAAGTGAAAAGATCCAACTCTGAGAACCATAAATCACCTCTGAAAAGATGGGTCCTGATTTCATTTGCGCCTCATATTCATAGATATTTGAGGGCCAGGATATTTGCTTTGGTTTGGGTGGATAAAGTTTTAACTTGCAAGTTATGTGGTTGAAGGAGTGAAGCAATAGTCCAAAACCCATTATGGAGATCCCGAGTGTCTATTCTATCACTTCTGTAAAATGCATAAGGAATCAGATTCAAGATAATGTAATTGGAAGGTAAAGGATGAACACAGAAATGTGCAGAAAGAGTGAATGTGTAATATAAGTTACGCGTTCAAGAGAAACTTAACCAAGCAATCAATTTCAGATAAACAAATACAAATACACGGTAATAAGGGTATGGAAAGGGAGTGAATGAAAATGAAATAGTTTTCTCTATTTGCATGTCTCTCATTTTTCTCAACTCTGATCAGTCTCAGTCATACCTAATGTCTTTAGTGAAATCTTCGAACTTTCTTACAATAAATCAGGGGCACACCCATCAGGGACGGATTCGGGGGCAAGCCTTGGCCCCCTCCTCCTTCACTATATATATATAATTATTTTATTATTTTTTTAATTCAAAAATATAATAAATGAAGTATTTATAAAACTAATGTAACTAATTTTAAAGTAATTAGTTTTTGTTTTTTAAAGTTTTTTTTAGTATTTTAAAGAAATTGGGTTAAGTCTAATAATTTTTTACTTTTCTTGTTTATCAAAATTTTATGTTGTTATATCATTTTTTATTTTATTTTTTTTAAATAAATTTTTAATTATTCATCAAACTTTAAATTATTATCATAAATAATTTTTTATTTAATTTGTTAGTTCATCTTTTTTTTAATCCTAATTTGACCCCCTTTAAGTAATTTTTGGATTCGCCCCTGCCACCTATTATGAGGGGCTTGCCACTCCTTGTGAGTGATGATATCCCCTACTATCCAAAACTGGAGTAGTAGAAGAACGTTATATTTTTTTATTGGATTAGTTTGTCTTTTTTAATAAGATTTTTCTAACTTACCGTCCCACATTTAAAGCGATAGGATGTATGAGTGGCTGCAGGTCCCACTGTGCATGTGCACAATGAGAGAAAGACTGTCCTATCACCTCACTTTCGGCAATAACTTGAGTTTGATTTTTGTTTCTGTGGGATCACTAAGCTAAAGAATAAGAAATTATTATAAAAATACTAGTTAAAAAATAGTTAGTTAGAATTTTAGAATTTCTCTATTCTTTTAATAAATGAAAAATAAAAAAAGTACCTTCCAATGCACTAATTTAATTTGTCCAATATCATGGTATTTTCATTTAAGTTGTTTCGCCATCGTGTTTCTGGCTTTCTACTATATTTTGTACAGGAGGATAATGCTATTCATACTGTTTTTTCTCTTTATTTTGTTTTTCTTCAGAAAAACATGTTTACTAAATAATGTGTTTTCTTATAATAATGCCAAGTATGATAATATTAAAAAATGTAAGTTTCACGAACGTTTAGTTTTTTTATACAAAAATCACAAATGTGATATTATACCAAAATATATAGGTGGATTATCTATCTAGTTTAAGTTGATGAACTCTCAGATCCATTCAACATTTTTGGGCTATCTGTGTACAAGCTACTTATCTAACACTTCCACAAGCAATTCTTACTTCGCTGAGCAGGGACTCTTGGGGCTGCATTCCAGCTGCCTTCATCTGATACAAAAACTTAATAGCCTCAATGTACAAGCCATGTTGTATGTATCCCATTAGCATGGCATTCCAACAAGCTATGCTTGTTTTATCACTGATCATCTCGAACACCTCTTTTGCATCTCTCACTAACCCACTTCTTACATACATGTCTATCAAACTACATTGCACATAAGTATGAGAGACCAGCCCAAGCTTTATGGCATCAGCATGGACCTGTTGACCACAGTGTCCATTACCCAGCATCCTTCCACATGCCTTGAGAACACTACTAAGCGTAAAACTCTTCTTCTTTATCCCTTGCCTTCCCATCTCCTTGAAGTCCCTGAGAACCTCAGAGAAATGACTTTCCCCGCAATCGTTGACGATTTTAGCTGTCCAAGTCAAGGTGTTATGTCGAGACGCTTGATTAAAGACAATGTTTGCATCTTCCAGGCACTTAAATTTTCCATACAATCTAATCAATGAGCTAGTGATAAGCACATCGTCACAAATGCCCAACTTAAACAACCATCCATGAACCTGCTTTCCCAGACCGATATTCATACTGCAGGCACATGCCTTGAGAAGGCAGACCATGATCCATGTAGGCAATTCCATCATACCCACTTGGTTTACCATACTGAGAAATAAACATATCGCTTCGTCATAATCAGCATTGTCAAAATAAGCAACAATTAAGGTTGCCCACGAGTTGAAATCCCTCAGAGTCATTGATTCAAACAGTTGGCGGGCACTGTCCATCAGACCGCATGATACGAACATGACGAGGATCCGATTAAGCAAAGGCAATGGAGGTTTGATGCCACTCCGGGCGACATGGGTAAGTAACTCCATGGCTGTTTTGGGGTCCCCAGAAACAGTGCACTCTTCTATAAGAGAGGTGTAAATGTCAATGGGTATAGAGAGGCCAAGACTATCCATCAAGCGCAAGATATCTGAGGTTGTATTCCGAGCAGAGCTAAACCCTTTTGTGTTATTGTTCTTATTCCTCCAACTGATGCTAGTAGAAGTAGTAGTTTGGGGATGAAGGGGTTGTGAAGAAATCCTATAAGTATCATAAGCAGGAGTGTTATGGAGAGGCAGTTCTTGTTTGGGTCTGTGCAGTGGTAGCTGAAGCTGAAGCTGAAATGGGTGCTTGTGAGAAGGACAACTACTGGAGCTGTTGTTGTTTTGATCATAGTTATCTTTCAAGTATATGTGAGGAGGTTTACGTGGTTTTAGCGGAGGAGGAGGAGCTACCATTTCCGTTTGAAGTCTACAAGGTTCCATCAAATCTACCGTCCTGCTCAATTTTATTTCTGCTTTTGTTTTGCTATAATGTAATAATAAGAAAACCAAAGGGAAGAAGAATAATGACTTGGTGACAAGAAAGAAAATTGGTCTTTCTACGGGCAAACTCTTATATATATTAAAAAATGAAAATTTTTATTACTAGATGTATTCTAAAATTTTTATCTTAGAATAGTAAATCAATGATAACAATTTCTTTTTTCAAGAAGACGTCAGCCTCTCCTCAAATGTATATAATAATTTCTCACACATAACTTTTAAAAAAAATTAAACTCGAGATTTAAAAAAATATTATTTATATACTATAATATTTATATTTTTTTCATTAATTTAATATATAAATTATAAATAATATAAAATATAAAAAATATATAAAGATGAATTAAAAAAAAATAACATTTTAGCCCATTAAAATGGGGTGGGCTATATAGAGGGAGATGGCCCAAAATCTCATACTACAATTTTCTATTCCCCGCCCAACTTCTGTGTCTTGACAGATGGTATTTATGTACAGTATATATAGGGTTGAGTTGTGACGACAAAGGAATTCTGAATTGGTCGATGGTGGGATCGGTTCTTTTAATATCATTTTAGTTATTTATTTATTTTAATTAATTAAGATATAATTTTGAAATGATAAAAATTTTTTTTTAATTATTTAAAATGAATAAACAACTAATATAATATTAAAATGATCAATTATATTAATACTAATATAATTGAATATTGATTCGACAACAAATTGATTGTAGTTGTATGAATTATTCAAAAAGGAATTGAATTATAGGGCAACACTACGGTACAGTCCCATTTTGGGGCTGTACCATACAGTCCATATAAAAATATGGTATTTTTTTTAATTTTTTGACTTAATTTTTTTTATTTTTTAACATTAATTAATTAGTATCTATGTCATATAATTTTTTAGAAATTTTTTAAAATTTTTTAGAATTTTTTTAAAATTTTTTTACATTTTCTATATACTATTCATTCATAATTTTTTGATACTATTTATTCATAAATAAAAAATATTTTTAAAAAATATAAAAACGTTTTAAAAAATTCTTTAAAAATATATGATGTAAATAATAATTTATTAATATTAAAAAATAAAAAAAATTAAAGGCTGTAGCCTACCGCCCCAAACTTGGGGCGGTAGGCTAGAGGTATCCTATGAATATTTGGCCAAGAGACTTATTGTGAAAGAAATGTGGCCCAAAATCATATGGAGATTGAATTTGAACCCTACAATATTAATTATTAAAATCTGTTTAGTTGAATATTGTAGTAACAACTAATAAGCTGCAAATGGATTATATAATGGGAATGTGTTGTAAACTGTAATTAATAATGATTGTCGTTTGGTTAAATGGAAGTAGGAATGATGTGAATAAGAGCAAACTTCTTGTTGGTGTGAGTTGTTGCATAGCCAAAGGTTGCCCTTTTCCAACAACCACTTTAAATAATTTCAATCAACTTAGTCTTCTCTTTTACGCACTTCATTATCATTTTCCTATTCATTCGGTCCACTCAATTCAACACTACACACACACTCCTCCTCAACTTTCTCATGTTTCTCTTAAATGTTACCACTTAGCTCATGGATTCACATCTTGACCACATATACTTCACCATGCTATTATCTTAGTTCAACATCTTATTAATTGTTTATTTATCTATAAAATGGCATTTTTAGAGGAACCGAGTCTCAAACTTATTGGTTATTAAAGTCCTGTTTTGTTCTGTTTTTAAAAATTATTTTTTTATTATGCGAGAATAAAAAAATTCGTTTGAGTAACTGTTTTCATCAGTTATTAAACTGTTTTTGAAAACAGTAATTAGAAAACAAAAAAAATAAAAATAATTTTTTTGTATTTAGGCTTGTTTTTGTCATCTATTTTTTAAAAAACACGAAAAATAACTAATGAAAAATGTTTTTATCCAAACAAGTTTTTTATTTTATAAAACTATTTTTATATTTATTTTCAAAAACTATTTTAAAAAATAATAAAACAAAAACCGTTCCAAACCGTCCCTAAAATTTTTAGTTCAATTCTAATAAGAGAGGGGCTATCCTACAGCCACTCCCTTTTTTTATTATTATTATTTTTTTATGTTTTTTAAATTTTTTAAAATTAATTAACTATTTTTCATCTTATATATTTTTTTTAAAATTTTTTAAGATATTTTTAAATTTTATCTTGAATTTTGTTACATTTTTTTCACTATTCATCCATAATTTTTGTTTACTCTTCATTTATAACTTAAAAAATTTTCAAAAAATACAAAAACATTTCAAAATTTTTAATAAAAATACATCATATAAATATATAATTAATTAATTTTATAAAATAAAAAACATTAAAAAAACATTAAAAAAACTTTTAAAAAAAGTTTGTGGGGAGTGCTTCCCTTTTAATAACTATTTCATTAGTCGTTGGTTAGGATAACTTGTAAGGTTACCTTTTACACAAAGATAATTTTTTTTTTACATAAATAGTGATAGAATAACAAAAGAGGTGAAGGGTATGAAAGAAAAATGGAGTTGGAAGTGGGCATTCTCGTGAATGGTATAAATTAGACATTAATGACAACCCTTGCTGGATAGTTGATAGTGGAAGCTTCCTTTCTTTCTCTTTTTCTCTCTCTCTCTCTCTGGAAACTCTCCTATTTATAATTTATAATTTATGTTTCTCCAATGTACAGGCGCAAGCCGGCATCGTCGGCAATTCAATAGCTCCATAAGGAATTTAGTTACTGGTTTATTTGCAGATACCTAAATGCCTTGGCTCTTTCTTTTTCTGAACAAGTCCATTTCTTTACTTAATTTAACTTTTTCTGTCCCATTATAACATATGGATACAACTTGCCAGCACTCGCCACAATTAGTCAATTACTCCCACAATTTCCAACACATAATCAAACCTTAAAATGTGACAGTAATTGTCTTATAATAAATACTTGAATTAGTATAGTAAAATAAAAAAATGTTATATTATTTTTAATAGTTATAATTTTTGGTTTATTAATAAGTGTTTAATTTAACACTCTTCATACAACTACTCATACTAGTCACAAATATTTTGGGGGGAGTATTGAAAATTTAATTGATGAAATAAATTAACTAAAATACTTATAAATGACTATTTAAAAAATGTTAAGCTTTAGAGGAGAGGAGTGTCCTTGTTATGGCCATATAAATTCACGCATGTTACTCCAATATATATATATATATATATATATATATATATATGAGTTGAATTTATAATCTTTAGTTTTAAAAACGAGTATTAACTAAATAACTTTTTTAATTGGGAGGTTTTGGATTTTAATTTTTTAATAAAAATATTTAAATAAATTTATTTAAATAGATGACCCAGTGGAATAAAATGATTACAAGTTACAAAAGATTAGAATGAGAGAATAAAATTGGCTACATTATTTACGGTCATATATAAATTTTAATTATTTATTTATTTTAAATGACTAGAATATATCTTTTTTTTTTAATTTTAAATATTTAAAATAAATAAACTATCACAATTTTTATATCAATTATATACCCAAATCTGCTTTC
>JASKGM010000010.1:5528403-5565173 GCA_034509205.1 Ceratonia siliqua | reverse complement strand
TAGTTCATTTCATTTTCTTTAGAACAACTTGAAACTAGTTTAGGCTTTTATATATATATATATATATATATATATATTGGATTTGTTCCATGTTCGGTGTTATTATCTTTTCTTACATTAATAATAATTTGATTAAACATATTAAACAAAGTAATCTAAAAAAAAAATGAATATTAATGGAAGAAGATAAAAAATAAAAACAATCTAAAATGACAGGTAATTAGTCGCAATATCAAAATATTAATAATTTAATGAGATCATTTAAATTCATCTAACAATTAATAATATTATCAATAAGACAGTATAATACTTAAAGTTGATTATAAAAATTTATTGAAAATGCTATCTTATGAAGTAATACTTAATAGTTGATTATATGGGCGAGGCAAAAACACATTTGCAAATAAATAAAAAAATCGAATACACATTTATATATGCATTAAACAAAATAGAAATAGATTAATTAATGAGGTAATCATATATTGACTTAATTAAGTATAGTAAATTGTTTCTATACCATAGATATTTTTATAAAAAAAATGTAAATTGTAATTTGGGGTTATATATTTACAAGTATATAGTGATTTATAGATCATGATTAGGGGTACTAGAACGTTATTACTATTGATGATGGTTTAGAAAAGAAGGTGGTGGGAGAGAAAAGGTGGCGCCACTGCCAGCCTAGTTGCATGATTGCAAGGACTAAAAGACATTGGACGCCATAGCTATCAAACTATAAATGGATCGGAAAAAGAAAATAAAAAACTATAAACAGGAGCTAGCTGCTCTTTACAGATTCAAAAGAAATTTAGGAATGGCATTGAAAGTCTTAAAGACGAGTGCTTTATGCCAGCTTTTTATCACCTTATAGAAGATGCAGCCTGCAGGATCAACGTTAATAAACAATCAAATCTTTCCTGGCAACCATTAACCAAACCTCAGTTTTCTTTCCTTCAAGAGCTTCATTGACCAAACTGTAGCACAGTTTAAAAAGTAATTTCTGATGTGGGAATTTCTCCATAAAGAAGAAAATGCTTACTTAACAGTAATATAAAATAACATATCAACACCTAACAACTTAATTATTATTCTTCTGTTGACACAAAAAATTAATTTATTATTGATTCATTTATCACATGAACATCATATTAAAAAAATCACATGGCCAAAAAGAGTCTATTGTGAACATATATTTAATTTATGATGTAATTATTATTTAGATATTAGACTCTGTAATTTAATAATTAGGGTAATATAAAATTTAATTGCTAATTTGAAGAAAAAACACTTAGACTTAAGGAATTGACTTAGTGGTTAAATAAATATACTTACTGTCCTGATTAATTAAGACTTAATGAGTCTAATTGTCTATCATTCATTTATCCTACAAAGATTGCCATAGGGAACAGACTCTCTAATTCATTTGCTTTTATCTCAAATTAAGTAATAGGCGAAGATGTTAACATTCATTTAAATACATGGCAAATGCAGAAGCTACATAACAAAGATCTATAAGGGACAACCGACAAATAATGCTGATGCATTTGAGAGCAGTTCAGGGCATCCATATATCATTCCTTTAACTTCATATTCTGTAGTAGGCGTTGCTTGCTGCTCTAAGCAGATAACTGTAGTGCAACTTTGGCAGTGAATATCCAATATGCATCAGGATCAGCATTTCAGTATGAATGGTTGTTGTAGTGCCTATAGGCATCTCAAGTTCCTAAGCTAATATAATATTTACCACCATGTTATCTGACCAACCCAAGGTTTGTAGGTGCAACCCGGACAACTAAAGGACTATAGACATGCGATTTTCTACTTTTCCAAGACAGGAACCCAAATGTATAGCCCTTTGAGGGAGCAGCCACTTTAAAATTCACAGTGAACTTGATATTCTGCCCAATTCTTGTGAAGATTAAACGGTTGGGCACAACAGTGACATTAACTCCCGGGGGATGAGACACTACAGCTTTATATATACTTCTTGCATTTCCAACATTAGTCACAGTTCGAGTCACTGAAAAGTTGTCTTTGAGATTGGGCACTGTGATAGATGGATAGTTGAGCTCAGATGCAGATTTGAATGCCCTCTCACATGTGCTGTTGTCTCTAGTAACAAGATGGATCGACCTTTTATCATAACCAAGTGAACAGAGGAACGCTATATAATCTTCTGCCTCAAAATCATAGATGAGACCAGGGTCAAGAACTCTTGCGGGGTTCACAAATCCTGATCCATAATCAAATGCATTACCCCTTCTTCGTTCAGGATCTGCTCTGATGGGTCCGTGGTGCTTATCCAGAATTGTAGCTGCATATTAAATTTATGATTAGTTTCTTAAGTAGTGAAGCATATGCACTATAATGATCCTTTTTCTTTCTTTTTGGGTGGGATAGTTGAATTTTCACTGATACTGAGTGTATGGAATTTAATCAAGGACCCTAGTTTCAATTTGTTTGATTCGGAAGAATCTCTAACCACACCGAGTTATGTAGACCTCAAGAAAACGATAGTACTACTAGTATGTAATACCAGTTGTCATGATCGCAGATTTGACAGCAGATGGAGACCATGAAGGATGAACAGCTTTGATTAAAGTTGCAATTCCAGTTACATGAGGACAAGCCATAGAAGTTCCTGAGAGAATGTTAAACATAATGTTTCCGGCTGCTGGAGACCATGCTGCAAGGATGTTCAATCCAGGAGCTGTGACGTCAGGCTACATAGTAGTACACTAAAGTCAGAAGTCTTCCAGGAATAAAGTAAAAAAAGAAAAGAAAGAAGAATGGTCATATTATTAAAAAGCCAAAAAAATATTTATAAAACTCATTTCTAGTACCCTTTTTACTAATGAGAATATTACCTTCAAAATTTCTGGGGTTAAGGCATTGGGGCCTTTAGAAGAAAATGCTGCTACACGGGGTGCAGGCTGTACTCCTATTACCGTCTTTGCTCTGAAAATCCTTGACATAGGGTTACTGTTGAGAATAACAGAATGCTAGATCAGAGATGGCAGAATAGCAAACATAACAAACAGAAATGTCTTATTTTCTCAAATATGAAACAAACCGTGTCCTATTGATATACGATAAAATATGTTTCCCTGTTCTCCTTCCAACAATAGCTGAAGGCATCACAAATGGGATGGCAACATCTTGATCGGTCTCATCAATAAGTATCATCCCAACTCCACCTGCCTGTTTCACTACCTTACTCTTTGCCAGCTTTGACTCTGTTGAACTCTCTGCATGTCGACACACCAGAACCTTCCCTTTGGTCTTGGTCTTATTTAGGGAACTTTCTAAACAGTAACTACAAAAACAAATAAAAGAGAACAAAATTTACTTAAGCATCCTTTTGCATTGATCTTTATACAGTTCTCACATTCAACTACCTTGTTCTTCACCTGGATTGATAAGGAGTGAAATATCCTGCAAAGGCTTCAGATGCAGAAATTGTCCTTGTGGAGGCATTCATTTCCAGAAGACTGAGACTTTCACCCTGATTCAATTATTGAGAACTAATCAGGGTCCAACTATATGCAGAAAATTTATCAACAAAAAGTAATCAGCTTTACCGTGATGTTAGCACCATTTCCAAATTTGATATCAGAAGTGAAATCCCTATCTGTTGAGCTAGCAGCAACAGTGATCATCCATGGTGCCAGGTTGGTAGCAGAACCAGGATTTCCTTCATTCCCAGCTGATGCAACCACCAGCACCCCACGACTAGCAGCATGAAATGACCCCACAGAGATGGCATCATTAAAATAGTCCCCTTGGGGAGCTTCGGGACCCAGAGACAGAGACACAATGTGAACACCATCTCGGATGGCATCATCGAAGGCAGCCAGCAAATCCACATCATAGCAACCTGAGTCCCAACATGTTTTGTATACAGCAATCCTAGCCATGGGTGCACCTCCCCTAGCCCCTCCAGCTGCCAATCCCATATAATTCATGTTTGCCACGTAGCGCCCTGTAGCTATGGAAGCTGTATGGCTGCCATGACCAGAGCTGTCCCTCGGAGATATGAACGAGACTTTTTTGTCTGACCCTTCTTCTGCTTCATATCCACTCTTGTAGTATCTAGCCCCAATCACTTTCCTGTACCACAAATTATTGACCCATGAAGATGACACAGCTATAAAGGAATGTCTATGAAGTGAAATGACGAAGATGAGAGGATAAGGTCAACAAGAAACCTGTTGCAAGACGAACCATTGAATGCTTCTCCTAATTGACAATGGCCCTTCCATCCGGGCGGCACGGGAGGCATGTCAGTGTCGCTAAAACTCGGAGATTCAGGCCAAATTCCTGTTTGATTAGCCATTATGAATGAAATCCACTATGATTCCATTTATTAACGAAAACCCAGTAATTAAGGTCTGCCGCACCAAAGAAGCATTTCTTGCGAGCATAGCAAAAACCATTTTCCAGTGTGGTGTGGCGTTTTCGGGTTAAATTTGATCTCTTGAGGAGTAATTGTACCAGCAGCAAAATAGGGGGTGAAGAAAACATATTTACTTCAATTTTAACTCTACAGAAGAAGCGTTAGACAATATTTTCTCAGAAAGGGGCCTTTTAAAGTCCAAATTTTTAATTGAACTTTCCGTAAGCTACAACTACTAAAAGGAGAGGAAGAAAGGGACAGAGTTTCTGCTACTAAAGTAATAAATGAAGCGTGAAATTTCTTATCAACCGACGAATAAATGCCTTTATGAAACTTCAAAGAAAAGGTGCATATTGTAGAGATGAAGGGATTGCCACGTATATGTAATCATAAAGCTTACAGTGAGTGGTAAGACTGCTCACCCGTATCAATGAAACCAACGATGATATTTGCTTGGTTTCTGGTGGAGTACCCAAGAATCTCCATGGTTTCATCGTCCAGAAGTCCCATAAAGTCCCATGAATGAGTCGTGTGCAGCTTTCTTTTAGAATTTGGAAAAACAGAAACCACTCCTGGCATTTCTGTCAATTTTGAACATGTAATTACAAGACCGATTAATTATGGGTATAAATTCCGCAATACTACTAGGAAATCTTGAGGATTACAGAGTATTTTTATATTGATAAGTTTTAAAAGAAAAAAATAAATAAATTCACTGATTTACTAGAAATTTGGGAAGCCTGCTCATCGGTCAACTTGGCCGCAAAGCCTCTGAAACAATGTCGGTAGCTATAAACATGAGAAGCTTGGGCATGCTCAATGCTGTTCAACATTCCCAATGGAGAAAAGAGAAAATCAAATATCTATAATAATGGGGGAAAAGGAAGATGCAGCTGAAAGACGAGCAACATTTGCAAAATGAAAACTGATATTAAGTATTAACTCTGACCTTCCACTGTGAACAGCAGCAAGCATTTGATGGTTTTGCTTCAGAATATCCTCTGGGTCCTCGCCAGTTTTGCCTCCCATGTACACTACATAAACCTGCCATCCAATCCACAATTCCAGATTCCATATGCTTAATACACCCAAAACCCAGAAAGATCTAAATATCCGCAAGAACCCAGACAGCTACTATTTGAACTTACCTTAGCAGAAAAGCAAAAGCTAGTTTTTGCAACAATAACTGCAAGAAATAGATAAAAGAAGGTGCTGCTTCTGGCATATCTAGAAGACATTGTGGAAGTCCCAACCTTTGGCTAAAGGCAGTTTGTTAACATATGGTGATAGTCAGGAAAAAGAAAACAAGAATCAGGCTTTATAAATAAAGAGGAAAGGAAGGCAGACAAATGGCCACCAAAATCAAATCTTGAAGATAAAAACAAAATTAGAAAAGAAAACCCAGATGGAAAAAGAGGAGGAAAGGAATCATGCTTGCAGGTGTAATGTTGGTAGTAACTATAAATTTAATGAGGCATTCATATAACAACAAAAAAGGATGAGAAGGCACAGATAATAAAACGTGAAGTAGTAGTGGGTAAAGGGTGAGATGATGAGTGAGAGAGAATAGGGACGGACTGGTGCTTTTCGCGCAGGGGCGCAAGCTAAGCAACCGCAAAGCATCCATTTTTCGGTGTCCACCCAAATGCCAATATGACCCTCATATCCCGGACACTGTTGAAAGCAATGTAATTTACACTCAAAGCGAAGAGAAAGGTGGCTGAGCACAAGCATGTCATTATCCTTATGTTAATTTCAACATTTTTAGGAGTAGAAACTGAGAGTTCAATCTATAATTAAGTGGTTTATGTCCCAATCTCTGGAGGTGAGTGCATGATTAATTAAAGACTCATATCTAAATTATTGATCTCTCTTACCCTAATGATAGATTTTATGAATTTTAGATAACATGACGTGGAATAAATAACCAAAAATTATATAATATTCATAATATACTTATATTTAATAATATAAATAATTATTTGATAACAACACATCTAATAAAACAGTTGATACATTTAAAATATCAAAGAATTACTGTACAACGGTTGAAAGTTAAAACTGTAAAACCAAAACAGGTAAAAGCAACGTCGGTAGCCAACCAAAGAATCATATGAGCATGTTCTTTGGGAAATATTGCCCTTCACACCCACCCATTAGCTGTGAAATATTAACAAAAATGTTATTTGTAAACAATTTTTTATATTATTTTTACACTTTATTTTATATGTATTATTTTGTTATTATTTATTATTATTATTATTATTATTTCATATTAAATTAAAAATTAAAATTAAAAATATAAAAGTTATGGTATATAAATAATATTATTGAAATACTCATTACGTGACTCATTCCAAACAGGACGTTTGCCTTTTCCACTTTATAAGTAACTAACAGTTAAATTCCTTTGCATTCTCTATCTGACTTTTGAGTTTTGAGTACACTGACAGAAAAAGGAAGGAGGCAGAGGGTCTTTACTCTTTACCGTTACCCTGCATCATTCCCATGGAATTTCGGTGCTGTAAAAGTCAACATTTTGATACAAGATTATGCAAAGTTATCTCCACCAATTTTCAAATATGATTAGCTTAGTGACAAATATGTCATCAATTACTATCATTATGATCAATTCCTTTTATATCAGAAAACATAATCATTGCATTCATTAGGAAAAACAAAATTAAGAAATAACATAATCATGATTATTATTTAATTTTGGTACTAATATGTCTATCTATATATATATATATATATATATTAAATTAAATTCTAAAACAGTAAGTTTTAAAAAGATTTAATATTTGTTACACTATACTAATGTAAGTTGTCACACTCTATTAATGATAATTGTCACTCTCTTATCTTTTTACTCACTCTTTTCATATATGTTTTTTTATTTTTGATTATTTATTGTCTCTTTTTTTCAATAACTAGAAAAAAAATCAATACAAAGTACGATTGTATCAATTAATAATAAAAATTAATGTAAAAAAAATAAAAAGGTAAAATAGTAATTAATTCATTTGTAAAATTTTCTCATAATATTTTATATATACAAATAAAAATAATTGAATTACTTAAAAGTTTTAACTAAAAAATTATACAACTTAATGAATGATGTAGTGGTGCATCTTATAAGTGAACAATACAACTACAATATAAACTGTCATGGGAAGAACTTAAATTAATCTTAATATCATATGCATTTAGTATTAATGATTTTCCTATTTAGATGAGACTATTTAGAAGTAATTCCTCTTCTCTCTCCAAGTAATAAAACCTCAATATAAGAAATTTATTTGTCTCTTTCAAAATCAATTGTTATATCCCATATTTTTAAAAAGAAAAAGAAAATGAGAGAAAAATGACAATACTTGGTGGGCACCCAGAAAAATACCACATCGAGAAAGAAGTCATGGTTGGAAACATAAACCATTTCATATTAAAACATAAACAAAGGAAACAAAATCAAATAAAAACTCAGGTTACAAAAAAAATTACACATATATGTTAAAGAAATGTTCACAAATTCAACATAGATGAACAAAACAATATCCACAAAATAAATTAGAAATAGACATACCAAAAATAAACAGTAGATTCACCACCAATGAAGGCTTGAATACAAGAGTGGCCACAGAAACACAATAATAAAAGAAACACAATAATAAAAGAAGGACGAAACCAATAAAGATGGACAGGAGCAGTACAATGGTATAATGGTCTTTGAGATATAATTATAATTCATAACTTTTATTCTATTGACTTAATTAAAAGATTTTTTAAAAAAGCCTTTAAGTAATTTATATTTATTACATATATGTAATCACCAGAAAATCCAAAACATTATTGCATATATGTTCCAATTACTGGTTTGCATTAAATTTGGCTTATTATTTTAATAACCGAATAATAATGAAAGAAATTATCAAGGATAGAGCATAAAAAGTAAAGAAGGAATTAAAAAAGAAACAATAACTAGAAAGAAAACAATGAAAAGATTACCAAAAATAGAACAAGAGGAGTATTAAAATTAAAATTTTAATTATATCAAATATATTACCAAATAGATTACCAAAAATAAAGCAAGAATGAACCTATTAAAAGAAAATAATTTCAAATTCTTATTGTTGGAAAAAAGAGACAAAAAATAATTAGAATAGCAGAGAAAATATAAAATGAATGAAATGAGTGAGATGATAAGAGTGATAAATGTCAGTCATATTGGAGGACTTACTGCTTTAGAATTAAGTATAGATAAGAATTTAAAATTTTCCTTTTTATTTATTCATACTTTTAGAATACTATGTTAAACAAAATATTAAATAAGATAAAATTTAAATTTAAAATTTGCTAACTCATCCAACCTACCCAATTTCGACCACTTAACAAGCTTATTTTAATGAAATTTGAAAACTATTTATTGGAATAAAATCTATCACGTGCATGGCGCTCTAGATTATTTTTTACCATTTTTTGATTCAAATTTTATAGAAATAAAATTGTTTTTGTCTTGTCTAATTCTTCTTATTTGCTTCTTTTTAATTTTAAATTGAATTCTGAAATTTCCTCCTATTATTTTTTACCATTTTCTTATTCAAATTTTATATAGAAATTAAATTGTCCAAAATCTGCCATATTTATTGTAATAAATACTTTTGATATTGGCTTATAAAATTTTAATGCATTTGATTGATATAAAATATATCATATTTATTGAAATAAAATTTGCAAGTTTCAACGCAGATCTTATTTAATGACCTCTGAACATGCATATTTTAATGAAATATGTAAACCATTTATTGAAATAAAATATGTCATGGGGTGCTCAACCATTTTTTGATTCAAATTTTATAGAAACGAAATTATTTTTGTCTTGTCTAATTCTTCTTATTTGCTTGTTTTTTATTTTGAATTGAATTACGGAATTTCCTCGGTATTATTTTTTACCATTTTTGATTGAGATTTTATATAGAAATTAAATTATCCATAAAATATGATATTTATTTGATATAAAATCTGTCAAGTTTATTGGAATAAATACTTTTAATATTGGCTTCTAAAATTTTAACGCATTGATTTGATACAAAATATGCTAGATTTATTGGAATGAAATTTTCAAACCATTTATTGAAATAAAATTTGTCAGTTTTAATGCAAATCCACACAATTATTGAAATAAAATTTGCCTGATTTAATGCAAATCCATAACTGAACAATAATTATCTTGATTTGATATAAAATTTGTCAGATTTATTAGAATAAATACTTTTGATATTGTCTTCTAAATTCTACAATATCAAAATAAATATTTTGATATTGGCTTATAAACTTTTAACGCAAATCCACATAGTTATTGGAATATAATTTGCCCGATTTAATGCAAATCCATAAATAAAATTGTTTTTGTCCAATTCTTCTTAATTGCTTCTTCAGTGTTTCTCCTCTGCATAAGTTATCAAGAAAATATATTTTAATACAAATTGATTCTTATAAGTGACATATTGTTATAGGTGCTGCATAGTTTGTTCTAGGTGTTACATATTGTTCTTGGTATAATAACTAGCTTCTTCCTTTACATGAAGTCGTGCTTCTTTAACTATTTCCCATATGCATAAGCCTTGAAATTTTATTATGCTCTAAAACTGTATTATGCTATATTCTGTATATTTTACATTCTCTTCTTATGTCCACATGTTTCTTCTTTATGAACATATATGGTTCTTAATTATTAATAGGTGGTTTATGAAAAATGGTCTCATGGATTGATGATATATATGATATAAGTCCTCTTAAATCATCTTGGAGAATCAAAGTTAGGGTTCTTTGAATATGGATTATGTCACGTTATGGTGATCCCACCGATTTTAATTCTATGGAGATGGTGTTACAAGACAAAAAAGTTGACTCTTTTCTTTGTTACTCATGATTTACAAATTACCTCATCATTGTAAAACATCAATATGGTTTTGTTTGTTTATTATAAATTGTTTTTATTTTATAATTTTTGTGGTTTGTGTTATGTTTTAACATGTTAGGGTGGTAGGATTCATGGTTATGTTAAAAGGGTATTTGTTTAGAGATTCAGAAATGTTGTGAAAGAAGGAAGAGTATACATCATAAGTAATTTCAAGGTTAGTCAAAGTAGTAGTGAGTATCGTTGTACCAACTATACATACATAATGGTTCAATTGAACATTATTGACTTTGGATTATTTCATATTGTGACATATTGAACAATGTAGCTAACCTTAAGATTTTAGTAAGTATTAATTAAGAAATGTTATTAAATTTAAATGCTTCATTGTTATGCTGAATTTATGCACCACATTAATAATAAGTGTTTGAAAGGTTTTATGAATTTACAGATGTTATGAGCAAAGTCTACCAAATTGAGGACAACAATGAGCATTGTAAAGATAGAGTTAAGCGAAGGAAGATGATATTACATCTGAGGAACCTCAAGTAAGATGCAAACCATGAACAAAGTTCATAAATCTCAATATAATTTTTGATTACGTGTAACTAAATTATGTTACAATTTTTTATTCTGTTTGTAAATGATATTGTTATAATTTTCAATGTTTATTTTGATTATATTTTGAAGTTAAATGAATTATGCAATTTTTTTAACAATTCAATTAAGTTGTTAATGAACTAGATTGCATGATTTTTTTTATGACCTGTGTAACTTGTGCTTCACTTACTGTTGTAGTTTATATTCATAATCAAATTCCAATATGTGCTTTGACTCAAATAGATAAACTTTGTAAGTTTGCAATTTATGCATTGTCATATTTATATTGGTTATATTGTTTATTCTATTCATAATTATTGTTTATTTGCACAATATGCTCTACGATTTTGCATTGTTAGAATTTATATTGGTTATATTGTTTGTTTGTGTTTTCTTTTCAATCTTTAATAGAAAGAACTATTTGTGCTACACTTTTTGTGGTGCATATGCGGAAAAAACATCTCCAAAGATATGTCAACTTAACGAAGGACCAGTTATTTTTGCTGCACAATGGTGCAAAATAACAAATTATCCGTTTTTTAATTCAATAGTTGTTTTATCTTGACTTTTATATGTAAATTAGTGTATTATACATCTATATTCTGCATTAGTACGTAATGCCTTTGTAAAATGAATGCATGTTTCTCCTGTCCACATGTGTTGGGTTTGTGTACCTATTGTATATTATAATTATATTTATTTTATTTGTTTACGAATTATGTCAAATACTATATCCTGTTCAATGGTTTTTATGCATATTCTAATTTTGCATTCATTGAATCATTGTTGAAAAAAGGTTCGATATGGTGAAAAATACTCTTTAGCCCCATGAGCTGTATGTAACAGCATGTATGCTACAAGGATTTATGTTAATTCAGCTATACTTGAAGTTGAAGATTTCCAAAACCAGTGTTGGTGTATGTTCATTATATCTTCTGTATGTATTTACTGTCATATATATTCATGAATGATTGTTGGAATTCAATTAATTATCGACATCTCAGGTCGCTCACTCTTGATACAAGTTTTGCATATACTCCAAACCATATTTCCAGCCAGTCTATGATAACTCCTTATGAAGAATACATTGTTCTCACAAAAAAAAAAAACAATTGATTATATACGAGGGTGTCGTGAGGTAACATTAGACTTTCTATTTGAATTTCATTTGTAACATTTTGTTCATTCTCATATATTAACTAATTTCATATTTGTAGAGTTGTATTTGTGTAACCTTAGCTACAATCTTTTCAGTTGAAATTGATGGAAACTAGTATTATAGAGCGTGTAAGAAGTGTAACAAGGGAGTTGTTCAAGAACAAAGTTATTTTTATTGTCCAAAATGTGACAAACATGTTTTTGATGTGGTGCCAATAAGAGTAATTTTCAAATATTAACAAATTTCATTTAATAAGATATGTTACTACCAATTTTTACAAAATTAAAATTAATCTTTATTTGTGACAGGTATAGGCTGCAAGTCCGTATATTGGATGAGACAGAAAGTGCATCTTTTATCCTATTTGAACGTGAGGCTAAAGAAATTCTACATATAAGTGTTGTTGATATAAAGACTAAAAATAATAAGGTATTGTTAAACTTAATAGACTGATAGCTATGTCATATTTGTTATTTAGTTTTTGCTTTGAAATTCACTTGTTTTTAAAGGTTGTAAAAGATGAGATTTTTGCTGGCAATCCAAACAAATTTGATGAACTTTTGGGAAAAATAGCTTTATTAAAAGTTCAAATTATGAACAATAATATTACTGAAGCAATGCCTATGTACATTGTTAAAAAATTAATAGTGGACAATCATCTTATTGAAAGTTTTGTTGTTACATCTGATGTAGCCCAGCTAATGTTTTGGTTCAAAATATATTATATTATATTTTTATATTGTTTAAAAAATATCTCAATTTTACTTCATCTTTATTCTTTTGTATTGGCTAGTTACATGTTAACAGGACTGTGATGCTCATTTTTTGCCCTTAAAGGACCATCCAATGTAAATGAACCTTGAGAGAATAGTCAAGATATACATTAGACATAATTTGTTTATCTTTTATTTTGTTTCTTTTAAAACACGTTATTGTTGTTGTTATCAATTGTTTTTCATCTAGCTATACAGAATTATTGTGTCATGAATTTAATATGTCCAATACATGTATGTGAGATTGAATTCAAAAGAAATTTAATGATGAAAGAAATTTAAAATGATGTTTTAAATTTTATTGGCAAATTATTCCAATAATTAAATAATAATGAATTTAATATTACTGAATTTATTAGCAAATTATTCCAATAACTTAATATTAAATTTTTAGATTGAATTTAAATATTATTTTATGAATTTAATATGTTCAACACATGCAAGTGTTTATATATTTCATTAAGTATTGATTATGTTATATAGTTCACTAAGTATTTATGACATTCTTGGACTGCAAGCTGTAAATTAGTATCTGACCCCTACTGCAATAACAATCCTCTAACACCAAAAAATGATGTGTCTGGTGCAAATTTAAATGCTGAGAACTTCATGGACCATAACCGTAATGTTTAGATGTCTTCTAACAAACCTATTTATTAGAAAAAAGAAAAAGATTGATTAATAAATGTGAGCCATTAGAAATGTTATGAAGCAATGATTGTTTCTATTTTCATTTAATATGTTATTTCTAATATATGTATTTAGTTATGTTTTTAGATTGTTTTGTTGGATGTTGATGGCTTAAATCTGCAAACTCATTTTTTTCATAAATATATGCTTTTATATATATATATATATATATATATAAACGTTTGAATCAATAAAGATAGTGGGACTATGAATAACTTAATTTTATTATAATAATAATTTTGTCTTACACTATTAAATAATAATTTTTTATTTTAATAATAATTTTGCCTTACACTACTAAAAATAAAAGAAAAACTTATTATCCCTAACAATAATTATTGTTATATAGAAAATAATTTTATATATTTATATTATATAATTTGATCATTGTTTAACAAGAAGTTAAATCATCAGTGCATATTTAAGATATTTATAATCCAATAACGAATAAAATTTATGAATGACACCATAGATTGCGGTAACTGATGCCAAATTAGTGTAAAATTATGCTATATCAGTGTATAATTACATTTAATATCATTAATACCAAACCAACCCATATAATTTTTTATTAAAATTTTCAAGTATTTTAAATTACTATTATTTGTATATATAAAATATTATGAACAAATAATCTTACAAATAAATTAATTATTATTTTATTATTTTATATTAATTTTTATTGTTAATAAGTATAAACGTACATTATATGAGTTTTTTACTAATAATCTACTATTATAGTCTCATGTAATTCAGAGAATCTTTAATCACATCATTTTTATCATCTAAGTTTATCTCTTACGGCCTTAAACAATTCTTATAAATATAAAAATTGTATAAATAATGTATTCTTAATTTTTAAAATTTAAAACTTTTATAAATTATCTTTAAGTCTTTTACCATTTCATCATCCATACTCTACCATGGGTAGTAAAGCATCCAGTGACAATGACCCTTCCTCTTTGTATATTGGGGCAACGTTAATTGGCCCGCTCTCATTGGGCAATGGCGCTACCTTGATTTCTTGTTCCAGACTGATAGTTATGGTTTCTTCATTTTTTTTTTTTCTTGAAAGGTATGATCTTGATTACTATGGCCATGCTTATTATGAACCCCAAGACGTGTCACCCTTTCAATCATTTGATATTTCTGTTGGGACTTCAGTGTCTATGCAAATTGTTTATTTGTTCCTTTAGGTTACTCTCTTTTATGTTAAGGGCTGTTTGGAAGATTTAAACCCATCATACATTTGTCATTATTCAAATCTCCTAGTCATCTTGGCCATACCAAGATGGCTATGGATTCGGTTATTGGAGATGCTCTCTTATGGACAAATGAATAATAGATGGACGAATTATGATAGTGATGCAGGTATAAGCCCAGCTGTCCTAGTGGCCAAATCCCAACAATTTCTTTATATGTAATTTTTGATAAATTAAACAAATAAAAAAATAATCACATATGTGTATAATTTTTAAATGGATCCCACTTTTATTTTGTGACACACGATCACATTGTTAATTTTTTCGTAATTGAGATATTTATGTGATAATTTTTTTTACTGAAAATTGATAAACTAAATTTATACCAAAAAAAAAAGCAGTGTACTAATTAAATCATAACTAAAGTAACAACCATTATTCATAATATATTAGATATGTTATTGTGTTTTTGTTTGAAATGTTTCTCCAAACAATAATCTCTTACAAATCATCCTATATATCCAAACCCATTACCATGGAGTAATGATACAAGAGATTGACTATTACAGAAAGCAATAGCATACACCAAATATAAAGCTACCCAATTCCCCAGCCTTTGCATCTGATCTGCAATTTAATTTGACTGTGTTAATTTGTCTTCTACTTTAGTTTGAACCTTTTTTCTCTGTTCTTTGTTATCAAGTGTCTGATGCATCTAATCATAGACATATATACACCCTTTTCGCTTTTACCATCATTGAGGTTGGCACAGCTGAAAGATAACCCTAAATAAAGGTTCTTCACATTGGTCAGCTCTTAGTCTTGCATGTATCATAGCACATCAACATCTGATGTGATAATGAGAAAGTGACTGATTAAGATGATGATGATGATAAATAGTTCTATACATCAATATCTGATGCCATTTTATAAAATCCCAATCACTCTGGTTTAGATTGCAGAGATTGATTGTCCATGAATCATGATGGATTTTCTATGGATGTACATAATCAGCATGACGATATCTTACATCATAACCTTTCATTTCTATCGCAAATTACAGAGATGTTAACAAACTAACTTTCCTTTGGTTTGTGTAGTATAATCATGAAAATAAGAAAATTATTAATACTATGTAAATTCTCTTAAATGTACCAGGTTCTCATGAGAATAAGTCTTTAAGATCATTTGATGAGAAACTTAATCTTAATTGGGTTCGAAAATATCTTATTGTATATATGAAACAAAAAACAAAAAGAACTGTTGGGACTGCAACCAAAACCTCAAGTTATGGAAACGTAAAACATGGGAATTGTTTGACTTAAATACACAATTTTCTATTTGAAATTCTACCACGTTCAACAACTCTTTTTTTTAGTTGTTTATTTGACTTTGTATTATGATTTATGCATGTGATGGGTTCGTAACTTGTTGATGTTACGAAATTAAAAAATTGTATAAATTGTTGGATTTGTATCCACCTAATCATTCTTTACAAAAAAAATCTAATTGATCCAGCTCATTTATTTGACAAAAACTTATATAGATAAATGTATATAACCCTCTCTAAGTTCAATTGGAGTCCAGACAGCCCGTATTACATGACTTACAACCCAACATCCAGAGACAATTGCATCTCTACCGACACCTATAAATACTCTACTCCACACATACGAAGGCTTTGGACACTCATTGTATTTATTACCTTTATTAGCTCGATTGAATTAACTTGAGATAAGAATTTGAGTATTATTAACTTGACTTTTAGCTCATGTGTCCTCCTCCTATAGGATACATTTTCGACCCAATATCAATCAACCCGACCTCAATACTGATATCAATAACATTAATTAAAAATTAAAAGTTTAAATTTATGTCTTAATGGTTAGGCTTCTGTAAAGTTTTCCCATTGCTTTTACTTTTTAATACTAAAATAGATTAAGTGCCACTCTAAGTTAGCTCAAATTGTTAAGAGGTGGGGGATTTGAGTATGAAAGGGCTACTAATTGGATCATCTTATTTTGTTAAAGAAAATGGACAGTGGACTTCATAAGCCCACTGGATCATTATGCTCATTCGGAATTGGCATATGGGATCCAGTGGGCTGATCTAACCGGAGTATTTTGCTGCGAAGGCAGAGTAGGGGAGGAAGAGGGAGAAAATGGTATGCTTACCAAAACTTCATTTTAGTTTTAAATTGCAGTGAAATCATGAACAATATACATGATTTTATTCAAACTGAAGCTTGAAGCTGAACTTCAAGGGTAGTTCTTACACCAAGAAATGCACTTCTAACAAGAACACTGGTGTTTCATTATCTTATTATATAGGTATATACTTTACCATGTAATGTTACTTTTGCAGTATGATGGCATAAATATCTCAATGTTGTACTTTTGAGCCTCGGGATTTCTATCTGGGTGAGCTACAGAAGATAGATGTCAAAGAGTCAACTAAGTGACCCATTTCCCATACTTGAATATTTATGCAATAACAACACAGAATCATGGGTAGCTTTTTATTCCCGTTTAATAAATTACTGTGCTTCCTGTCTCTGACTGTCATTCTTCCATTTCCGGGACACACGTTTGGAAAAATCGATGGATGCAATGCATACAGACCTTGAGTATGGGAAGATGGTTACAATTATATAATCTCTTTAACTATACAAAAGTTGCAGTCCAAGGATCAGAGATTAGTTCAGAGACTAAGCTATACTATATGATCTCTTGTTTTATTGGTCTCAATGTGAAAGTTGTCAAATCATGCACTTTGGCTGCAAGAATTTTGATTGCAGCTACTCAGTTGGATCACTGCATGCTTATAAGTTGTTTGATTGAAAGACGAAATGAAAAACACAGATGAAAAACAGGATCTTAATCCGCCCTTTTCATTTCTACGGAGATTGGATCGCCTTGATCGTTTGGTGAGGGGCCTCTTAACCATATTTTACTTCCATTTAAACCCCACTCCATCTGTTCAAATATTCAAATACGGTCATGTGCCTATAATTTCATTCTGTTGGTAATTCCCTGATAACGCAGCTGCTGTTTCTAGAGAAACACTGGTTTTCAGCAATGCAAGTCTGCTGCTACTGCTGTTGATAAATGAATGAAATCAGAAGATCAGATCAAGAGTTTGTCCTCTGCCCGTGAAGAAGTTCTACACAAAGAAGCATAGATGGAGCGGGTAGCACGGCTTAAAAATCGAGTAATTCTGGTTGATGCAGACCCAACTTATTTTTAGTTAGAAAAGCTCTAATTTATCAGAAAATAAAGTAAAAATTCGATCTTTTTTTTTTGACGTCTTGATAATTAAAATTGTAGGCATAGTTGGAATTCTGTATGGGTATTAGTTCTAAAAGCACACTTTTGTAAGTGCTCTGAATGGTTCACAAACTCACCCCACCCGATCGATATACTATTTTTTTTTTTTTTTTTTTTGCGGTGGCGGCAGGTTGTAAGCAAGTTCTTATATGCCTTGATTTGTATGCTTTGGCTGAGGTAGTGGAAGCGGCGGAGGGAGAACGAGGGCGTTCAGATGGAAGTGGGCAAGAGTAAGTTTTCAGGGGAAATGAAGCATTCGGCGAATCATCCAGCGTATTCAAGACGATGCTAGCGCTAGCGATATTTTTGGGAGCTATTCATGTGAGCGTCGCATTGGTCATCTTCGCCATCTTCTTCCTTCCTCTCCCCAAAGCACTCTTGTCCGTTTTCCCTCCCTTGCTATGTTTTTGTCTTTGATTTTCTTCCTCTATCTACTGGGTTCAATTTGTTCGTGGTTTTAAATGGGTTTATGGCTTTGCATCTCAGGGTTTTTGCTTTGCTCTTCATATTTATCGTGCTTCCCATAGACAAGAAATGCAAATTTGGCCGAAAATTGTTCAGGTGCTTTTTTTTTTTTTTTTTCATTTGCCTCTATACATTTACCCTTTGTTTGGAAACAAAATGAGAGGAATGAAAGTTGGCTTCTTTCCCTCTGTTTCCCAAGCATACCATAAAATGTAAAGCAAGAGCATTTTCCTTTTCTGGTCTGTATCAAAACTCAAAACTCTTTTTTTTTCTTTCTTTTTCGGGTATGGTATATTTTAGGTACTTATGTAAGCAGGCTAGCAGTTATTTTCCAGTCACCCTTCATGTAGAAGATATAAAGGCCTTCGATCCTAATCGTCTATATGGTTTGTAACCTACGGTCCTAATACTACCTTGATTTGCTCCATAGTAGTGGAGATACTAAATTAAGATATTGTACGTCAGGACTATAAGTTTTCCTGTTTAGTTGTCTGTCCCACCCCCCCGCGGTATTTGAGCTGGCAAGTTACTGATCATATTGTTTTGTATGTGTTGTTATTAGTTCATTGATAGTAACAACAGAATGCACTTCATGCAGTTTAAAAATAAAAGTTCTTGCTAGCAGCGCGGTAAGACTTTTACTTGAGACTCTGTAATGAAGGTCTTTTAGGCTTCCATTTCAAGTTTAGCTCTTTCAGTCTGATGGATAGATATTCTACACACCATTTTTGAGACACGTATGAACATGGTTGGGTATTGTACAAAGAAAAATTTTATCTCCCTGTTTGCAGCTGGCTGTCGTTGCATTATAATACCTGGTGGAGTGCAAGAAACATTTCTCATGGAGCCTGGTTCTGAGGTACAATGCTTTTAACGCTCCCTCTTGTTGTTCATGTGATAATTTATTCTCTTGTTGATAAATGAAATGCTATTGTTTATGGTCCTCTAGAATTATAACTGAATGCCAAGTTTTTTTTATAATACCTTGGTGTAGGCATTTTTTTCTCCTATTATGCAAGCACATGGTCTATCAGTCCCCCTCCCTCATTTTATATTTATAATTTCTACTTAGAATGAGAAAGAAATGTACGTTTTCTCCAGTTTTATGGTCAGAATTTTAGGATCATTAGCCTGAAATAATTCAGCTTATTATATTGTATTTCCTGCCTGTTGACATGCCAAGTGAAGTAACACTTGAGTTGCATGTGGTGGGTGACAATTAAGATATTGTAGAATATGAGATAGAAGCCAAAATTCGGAATTAAGTATCAATAGACTAAGAAAAGAAACAATATTGGTCATGCAGTTTCTTGAAACATGCTTTATGTATTGCATAGATACTGCCAGAGAAGCCTTGAATTAGAAATATTTGCTTTCAAGATAATGAAAGAAAGCCTTCAGATTTTTCATTCGGCCCTTCCTATCTGGTTAAACTCTTTTCATTAAGCATACTGCCTTATGGTGTGGGGTCAGACTATGTTTGAACCGCCTTGAGGGAGTACTTATAATTCCAGAATGTGAGGGCACAGCCAAATACTGATTCTGTCTTAGCAATTCACCTCGTAGTGCAATGGCTGGTGGGGGGACTTGCATCTTGAGGGGGAGCTAGAAGAACGAAGAGAAGGATTCGAAGGTTCTGTTGTCAAAAAGAAGTTCTAGAAAGTAGCTTTAGCCCTCAGTTATGAAAAAATTTTAAGTTGCCCGCCCTAACAAAAACTACTGGTTCCTATTGGTTAGATTTGCAAACTGACTATATCCGGCTGGTCGTTGTATGGGTGTGATTTTGTTGCTCTGGTTTTGTTTTAACTAGAGCTTGTGAAGATAAGAAGAGGGCTCTTGAAAAAATGTGCCTTTCAAGATGGACCCCTCTCTGCTCATTATATTTACACACTAGCAGTATAATAACTAATAAGAATTATTTACTTTGTAGATTGTCTTCCTTAAGGAAAGAAAAGGATTTGTCCGCATAGCCATGGAGATGGGCCTACCCTTGGTTCCAGTTTCTGTTTTGGCTAGGTACTTACTCATGTATGGACATTTTGCAGCTTTTGCTTAACTCCACATGCAAGCTTCACAAATCACTAAAATATACCTGTGTATTTCTTATGTATCCGTTAATCTTACTGATTAATGTTTTTCATTTTTCTTTGCTCGTACAAGTTAACTGACTCTCCCCTTTTGGTCCAATTTTGCTGTATTCAGATGTCTATAACTGGTGGAAACCAGGTGGAAAATTCGTTCTGAAATTCGCAAGGGCTCTCAAGTTCACCCCAATATATTTTTGGGGAGTTTTTAGGTACATTAGCATCCTGCTCCCTTCTCTCTCTTTACTCCTATTTTTACTAGCCAAGGGTAATTCGAGGAGTGACACTAACTAATGTTTTTCATGCTTGAAGTTGAGGCCGTTCACTGGACTAAATAGGAGGGAATGGAACCATATAAAAAAAATTTTAAAATGTCAAACCATGCTTTCCAGAGCCAAAATGCAACATATATTAAATCCTACGCTTTCAGCAGACTTTATGTAAGCTTTTGAAATCAATTATTGCTTAAATGAAGCCATTTGCTCTTCACCTGGAAATTAATTTATCCTCTTACTATGACGAAGATTTGTTGTACATTTAATACTTTATGACAACAAAAGGAATTGCTAGGTAATATGGAAACATGATTAAAAAAAGATTTCACAGGTCAGGTTTTGTTTGGTTCAGCTAAAAATATTTTCTGACAGAAGTGATTAAGAAAAGGTGGTTCAATTGATGCTGTTTAAGATGTATGTAGTTTCCAATCAGCTTTTAGTAGTAGTAACTCGCAGTCTTTCTTTTATATAAAATTGTATTTGTGTGTGGAAGATAATTGTATTGATTTGAACAGAGTAGACAATTGTTAGTGCACAAGTACAGATCTTAAACTAGAAAGTTTAATGTATTTATGCGTTGTTTCTTGATGGTGATAAAGATATTTCAGACAAATAACAGATGAAACATCCATGCATTAAACTTTCCTAGTCAGGAATTTTTTAAGTTTTATACACTAAAATATGGAGATGATACCCCGAAAATTGGCATTATATGAATAAGCTGTTTATGGATGGCCAGTTATAGATAACAAATGAGCTACAACTAGCAAAATCTGACTGACCTCTTCTCTCATTTTGACCTGTTTTTAGGTTGCCAAAATACATAGTCGGTTTGTTGAAGTACTTCAAGATCTCTTTGAAAGGCACAAAGCTCGGGCTGGATATCCAAACCGTGAATTGAGAATTATCTGATAAAACGATAATTTTGTTTCATATTTTTATTAGTTCATGTGTTTATATTCTACTACTTTTTTCGGTTGGGGGTATTTATTTTCAAAGCTCTACTATAGAAGGTAGTTAGGCTCAGAATTAGTAGTAATAAGACCCTGTTAAGGATGTAACTTTCGAACCCCCAGAAAAAAAGTAATAATATGAAAGAGGGGGTTGATATTTTCCTTCAAGTTTATTCATTTATTGACTTAGAACATGATGATAAAGGACATCACATTTAATGGTCCATTGATAGAAGGATTTAATTGCACTTGAATCAGAAGTAGAATTAAATGTTTTAATGGAGGGGCGATCGGGATGGGGGCACTGTGAGGAAGGTCAAACTCTATTTAATTTTTTCTTAAAAAATTCTGAGAATGGATCAATAGAATTATCTATTTCCGCAAGTCTCAATAACTTGATTAATATAATACTCTATATACGCACAATAACTTTTTTTTAAAAAAAAGAATCGATTATTGATTGAAATTGTAGCTGATTATTGCTTTTTTTTAAAATTAAAATTTAAGAGTCTCAATTTAAAACAATAAAATTTTATATAAATTAAAAGTCCAAGGACAGAAACAATAAAGTCCAATTGAATTGCTCATGAGTTATGCATTTTTTGCATCACTATTATATATATTTTTTATTTTTTACATTAATATTTTGTTACAAAAAATTACATATTATTTATTATTTAAATAAACGTACAAATGATGATGTAAAGATCTTATTTTGCGGTCGGCTGCTTCCAAACATGAGAAGGGTTAGTCATCCTCCTCGTGAGAGTTAAATGTTTTTTTTTTTTTATCCTTCCCTTTTATTAGGGTTTTATTAAAGGCAATTAAGACGTCCAGCTATAAAAAAATTCTTTTTAGAAGAGTTTTAAATTTAATTTCACCTTAACCTTATAAAATTATATGACTATATATATCTTAATGGCCAACACACTAAAAAAAATTATATTTAAAATTTTATAACAAAATTAAACATAAACTATCTTTTATCCTTCCCTTGTTTTATTAAGGGCAATTAAGTCATCCAGCTATAAAAAAATTCTTTTTAGAAGAGTTTTAAATTTAATTTGACCTTAACCTTATAAAATTATATGACTATATATATTTTAATGGCCAACACGTAAAAAAAAATTATATTTAAAATTTTATAAAAAAATTAAACATAAACTATCAATTAACTATTTTTAACAATTATGTAAAATTTCATACATAATAAAACACCATCAATCCATCATATACTTATCTCCTCAAATACAATTGCATAAAATTAAAACAAAAAATATTAATTAATCATCCTCAATAATTAATTCTATGTAAATTTTACTTAGATAAATTTAGTATAATTATTGAGTTATTATTTTTTTTCTATCTACAAAACATAAAAACCTTAAAAGTGAAAACAAAAAAAAAATAATTTAAATATATATATATAAACTAGCCTCTATAAATCGAACCTTAAACGAATTAGACAAAAAACGATCATAATTTTTTAAGACCTATTGTTTTTGTCCAAAACTTCCCTAACCTTTGAAAGGTTAGAATTGACCTGTGAAGTCCAACCCTAATTAACTCCTTTACCTTTTATGCAATGACATTCCATATCAAAATTCAGATTGGGGGATGTCTCTCTATTTACTTACAACTATGATTACTGCTCCCTTGATGCCTTTGTCCTTGATCATCCACCAAATCCATGTTCATTTGGAATCAACCAATAATTTGAGAATTAATACTTCAGAAATTTTTTCCAGGAAGAAGAAAAGCAAGAAAGAACAGCTATAGTTAGAAAGATTTACATGGCCTCTACTTCTAGGTTGTCATGTCATTTTCAACAAAAATATTGTAAGATATTATGTACATATAATATGGCACTGCTCCAAAGAAGTGAGATGAGAGATACAACGTTGAAGTATCAAGCTCTCCCCTAACTTCAGGTGTTCCCATTTATATGCCAGCGCCCAAGACTCAAAACTAGCAAATGGAGGGCAGATTAAGGGTGGATGCAGGATCATAGTGAATGGGTACACTTGCAACCAACACACTGCCAACTGTAGTGCTCGATGAGAGGAAAGCAAGACTCTAAACACATAAATGCAGCATAAGGAATCAGTAAGAGAAAATTTCTCGCTCCTTAACAATTGGTTAGGCATTCTTGCCTGCTTCCAAATTTCTCAACTCCTATTTCAGACACCCAACTACAGTAATTTTTAAGTGGGTTGGCCTCCAGAGAAGAGAAACACAGGGAGAGAGAGAGAGAGAAGAAAGGCAATCAGAGATCAATCTTTCATTCCCAATTTTATTTTTTGAACTTTAACTGATAGTTGTAACTTCTGCTCCTCAATATCTTTCAAAATTGATAGCAAGTTGGACCTGTAAACTTCACACTTCCTTCGAGCTCGGTCAAGTTGGCGCGTCAACTTCTCAATTGTCCGGTCATGCTCATCCTACCAAAAATATAATACATCATTGGTAACATAGGAAAATGAGAGGGCAGGGAGGAAGGGAAACAGATAGGACAACAAAAAGCAGCACATATTGTATATTCACAGCATGTGCTAAGGCAATTATATTAGGTTCAACTTCGTAACTCGAACTATAAATTAAGAAAAGAACTCAACATCAAGCAGGTGCCTATATTACTGCATTAATTTAGGTTTTATTTGGTTTGCAGACTTCGATATGCTCCTTCACAACCCACACAACCCACCCCCCCCGGAAAAAAAAAGCTGGATTTTAAACTCATGAATTATATACCAAGATAAAATTTTATAAAAGAATAATTTCTTAACAACGATAAGAAAGAAGAAAACTTGAAAGTACAAGGATCAGGAATCTTCCTAAAAACAAAGGAAAGCAAGGAAAAGAGAAATAAAAGCATTAGCTTAAAGAGCTCTCCAGATGAATAAGATTACTAAAATTGGTCTGTTAGTAAAATTCTTGACTATTTCAATCTTCATTATTTTTTATGAACTATTATAAACAATACAAACTTATTTACATGAAACAATGATAATGGCGGTGGTAGATCATGGTGGTGATGGGATGGCAATGGTAACGAACTTTATATTCATATTATTAAGAGTTTGGATAGATGGGAATCAAGAAATTTCATGGGTGGGAGTGGGATTACTATTTCAAATTGTATGACAAAGTGATTTCCATGGTAAGTTAAGATTCTTGAGAATTTATTTGAAATTTTAAACCAAATATAAACAGAAAAAAGTTTGAGAATTATAACTAGCAACATAGTAGCACAGGAAGATTGCAGATGTATAAATACTCTCCAGGTTGAGGATCCCCCGATATAAACACTAAAATTCAGAAACAATTATAGAGATTATTAATTTATTATTCAGAATAATTTATTAATATTTGCATTCATATGGAAGAATTGTTAAGAGAATATACATAGCCAGATGTCCCAGGAGATGGATATTTGTAATTTGAGGGGTTATCAAAGTCCACCAAGTAATAGTTTTGTTCCCTGAATTGCTTAAGGATAACTTTGGGATAGAAGCTCTCAAAATTTTACACTTAGACATTTCGGGTTATAAAAACAGATATAGAGAGATAGACTAAATCAATATGCAGCTCAATGTTAAACAGCAATGATGTCCATGACAGGACACTATGGAGTACCATCGTATGACTAGTACAAAGGCAGAACTTTCAAATATTGAATTTCAGTTCATAAAACAAAAATTGTCATAAAAGTGAAAAATAGATCCTAAAAATTATCAGGAGACAAACTTTACAACTTCTCATAGACGAGAATGGGTAGAAGAATTATGCTCCTACTCCTACAATTAATTTCTATCAAACGTGGAAAGAAAAGAATACTATGAAACAAATTTGGCATAAGAACAGAAATATTCCCGTGCCTAGAAATTGCTATCATAAATTGCCAAAAGCAACTGACCTTAGATGAAGGTTGTTCTGAACCATATTGAGGATCACTACAATTTTTATTTGCTTCACTGCTCTGATGAAGGCCTTCTTTACAAGTTCCATTTGAAATAACTAGTCTTCCACCATTCTTTTTTGCACGTGCCACTATGTTGGCAGCCTCCTGAAGAGCACTCATGGCCACATTATAAACTTCCAGATTTTTTACTCCCTCATCAACATACTTAAAGGCCTCATGACGAAGATTATTGTACCGGACAGTTAAAGATTCTCGTGCACCACTTAACAAATCACTGGTATGTTCATCCAATATGACACCACTTTTGGCATTTCTAGTCCATCTTTTTAAAATATAATGAGATGGTAAAGTAAGAACATTTGTCACCCTAAAAACAGTCAATATATGTCTACAAAGTAGGCCAGAAAACTCAAACATCTGGCAACTACAAGTAGCTTTCATCTCAAAAATGTTAAATCTGACACAATAGGCTCTATGACTTTCCCCATATTTCGCAACTCTATAAATGGTAATCGTTTCTTCTTCTTCTACTTTGGTTGCCAAGAAAGTCAATGTCTCAACCAACTCTTCTTGAAATTTCATAAACAATCTCCTTGTGTATACTCCAGCTGCCTGTTTCTCCATAGGTGATGGAGTCCTTAGAACTGGAGCGGTGTTTATGGTGTCATAATCAGCCTTGACTTCTTTCTCATGACGGCTTTCCAGAGCCTTCTCATACTGCTTAACAAAAAGCTGAAGAGTTGTTGATGCATTGATATACCCGTCAAAGTAAGAGTTTATGCTATCACTTCGTTGCGTTATTGACATTTCGGCAAAAAATGTGTCCCTCAGGTACACTGGAACCCACTGCCACCTATCACCAAAAATTGCTTGGAGCCATTCATGTTCTCTGAGATGATACCTATCAATTAGAGAGAACCAACAAGACTCAAACTCCTCAACAGACTCTGTCAGGTTAACACATTTATGGAGGTCAGCTTCAAAATTAGGGTGTTCAGAAAGGACATGAGACAACTTCTCTTGGAATTCTTTCAAAATGTGCCACTTGCAGAATCGGACACGGGTGTCAGGAAAGACATGGCTGATCGCTACACGAATCACCCTATCATGATCAGTAGTAACTGACACAGGAGGCTGCCCTGACATTGCTTCAAGCCAGGTTTTGAACAGCCAAACAAAAGATGCCTCAGATTCATTTATCAGAAGGGCACAACCAAATAATACAGGTTGTCCATGATGATTTACTCCAGTGAAAGGTGCAAAGGGCAATCTATAGCGGTTTGACCTATATGTTGTGTCAAAGGTGACAGTGTCACCAAAATAAGTGTAGTTAGTCCTGGCCTTAGGATCAGCCCAGAAGATATTACTCATGCAGTGATCTTCATCACCCTGTACAGCATAGAAAAATGAAGGATTCTCTGCTTGTTTGCTCCTCAAGTAATCCAAGAGGATTTGGGTGTCACCTCCAAGGGTCCTGTGCCTGCTACTCCTCATATAATTCCTACAGTCACGCTCAGTGAAACCAATATTGCTAATTCCACCGTATTCTTTGATAAGTGCAGACATAATTCCACTGGGCCCTATTCCAGCACCCTGCAAAGTATCAATCAATGACTTAGCTGGACCCGAGACATGGCGGTGAGAGCGCAAACAATGCACCTTTTCTGGTGGAACCAATTCATGGTTGTGTTCCTTGACAAACGTAGAAACAACCCATCTGCCAGAATCTTGAATTTTTACAACCAACATAGCCTTACAACCAACACGGGTTTCAGCACGAGGCCGCTTGACTCTGCCATCATGAGAAGGTTTTTCCTTTTCTACACGGAAACCTTCCTTAGCGCACACAAAAGACCTCTGAATTATAGCACCATCACGCCTGGAGCGCCGAGACATGCTTACACGCGTACTAAATCCAACACGGCGTGCATAGGAATTATAAAATGCCTTGGCAGCTTCTTCTGATTCAAATTCCATACCTTGAAAAGGTTCGAGATTTGTGTCACCCTCAGGGATATAAGGTCCCATAGCGGTAGCGAGAAATGTGTTGGCAGCAGCAGCAGTAGCAGCACAAGTGTTAATAAGGTCATCATCATCTTCAACAGGGTGCTCAATGTCAATGGCGGCATCATCCCCTAAACCCATCATGTCAAATTCAATGACCTCGTTGCTCAAATTCACAGGTTCAAACTCCATCACAGGAAGGACCCAATGTTACCAACGTCAAAACAAGTTCTTTTCTGAATAATTACAGAGTAAAGGGAAAACGGAATATGGGCAATCCAAAGAACTAAAATGTTTCAATGCAGCTGTAACGACATACAATTGCAATTCTTCATCATGACGGAACAGCTTCAACTTTCTCATCCCATCAAAATCTTAACAAGAGGAAAATAATGCATGCATAGGATAACGAACAGTAATGGCTGAATGAAAGCAAACATATGGAGACGAGTTATTTGAAGAAAAATAATAATAATAAAAACCCATTAAAAAGAAAAATCAAAGCATAGACCCGGATCTTGAGAAAGAAAATTAGAGCAAGAGCTTCATGTTGAAAGAGAGGACTGCTTCAGAAGCGAATGAATGAGCAATCACAAATGTGTGATTGTGTTTGTTGGAAGCTAAGTTGGGTTTTGGCTGAGAGTGAAGAATTTCAGAAGGAACAATTACATGGTCAAAGTAGAATTCGGTTATGATTGAAAGGTGAAGAGAAGAAGAGAGAGAGTGTGTGTGTGTGTGAGAGAGTGAGGTAATAAGTGAGTTGCAGATGAAAGGAACAGAGGACGATGAATTGCAGTTATCGGGTTTTAGGGCAGATGATATCATATTTTACCCGACCATCAGGGTTTCGTTGTTCAAACAATACTCCGCCGTTGGATCCGTTGAATATCTGATGATTGATGATAGTTAAGACGATGACGTTTTCTCCATCCTTTCATTTTGTTGGAGCTCATTGTCCATCCGGCCCAATGGCCAAACTTTTATTTCAAGGCTTAGGCAGCCATCGTAAATTGTAACCTCTAAAGAGCAAATTCTTAATGGGCAAAAAAAAAAAAAAAAAAAACTCAAATTCAATATAAAGAAATAATAGTTGTACACTATTTAAAAAATACACCATTATATATCACCACTCAAATTATAACACGTCACTTTTTATTAAAAAAATAATTTTTTTACTTTTTCTCTTTCCTCTCATTTCTCATGGTGTATAATGGTGTACAAATATGTGGTATACATATATCATTCCTCTTCAATATATTGTGTATGACCCAAAAAAGATTTGATTGAAAATTTTCTTAAATAAAATAAAATTTTTAAATATATAAATTAAAAAACATATATATAATGAATTTCACTAAAAATACATATCGCAAATTGTTATGCACATTGAAGTTGCCAATCACCTCAATTAATCAAGATTTTTATAATGAGCATTACTTTGGTTTAACTTTCATTGTGATGGGAGAATTTGAAAAAAGAAAATAAAAGATTGTCATTGTATAACTCACCAATAAACTGAAAACAAAAAGCTATTATATGTATTACTGAAAAAAACTATTATATGTATCTTTTTTATATATAATATTTAATAGTCAATTAACTTTTTTGTTTGGATCTTCAGTAATAAATTAACTTTCATTATATATGTTATTCACTTATTTGATATAAGTCCTAATATCTCAGATGAAGCTGGCACTTGGTAGATGCAAAACTTGTACCTTAACAACTTGACAAAAACAACAATGTGCATATAAAACTTTTATCTTTTTCAGCAAAGATAGTGCATGCAAATTAAATTGATTGGCTCAGTGCTTTAAGGAATTTTATTTTCTATTTTGATTACTTAAGTTCAAACTTTTAAGATTAATACTTAATAATTTATTCTCTTAAATCCATCAGGTTGATGTAAAGGGTATGCCTAGCAAAAAAAAAAAATTACAACAACAAAGTTAAATAAAATTTATGAAAACTTCCAACAAGGCTTCAAAGATGAGAAAAATCAGAGCTACAAAAAATTTTATGTTCCCTTTTACATTTGGGAAATGCCACAAAGTTGCTGAAGGTATATCCTTAAAACCAATTTTCTTAGAGCAAAAAAAAGGCACTTTAAAGAAGAAATATGAAGACAAAATGAAGACAAAGAAAGAAAAACCACATGAATATATTCAAAATCAGGACACAAGCCACATGAAGTAGGTTGACCAAAGGGTAACTGCAACTGATGCCAAAGCATAAGTCCATAACATGATAACAGAACATTCACTCTCACCAGCTCCGAACAATTGGGCCATGGTGCCTGCCAAAGTCAAGTTAGATTAAGAATGATGCTATACATATATTTGCCAATGACTAACAATATTCAACTGTCAACACCACAGGAAACAAAATATGCTGGTTCATTTTAGTTCATGCCGTGGGCTATTTCTAGATGTTAATCCCAGGAAAAAGTGAAGTTACCTATATTCATAGCTGGTGGAAGAGCATACTGAAGCAGAAGCATAAACTGATATAAAGGATCTGGTCGCACGAAGCCAAAATGTATTGCTCCTTTAACTACTAGAACGCCTAACATTGGCAGGAAAATATATCGGACTGCTATAACTCCCACAATGGTCGACAACATTGTACCTGTTCCTTTCAAGCCTGGTCCATTAGACATAAATAATTAAGTTTTTTATACACCACCCAGAAAGAAACAAAAAAAAAGAGATTTTGAACTAGGTTATATGAGAAACTACACAGCTAGCATTACATATAGTTTACCTTTAAGGAGGTTAGCACCCAATATAAGGGTGACAGTGGGGATGGCTGCATCACTGCATGTGATAAGATAGAAATATGAATGTGAGATATCTTCCTTTGAATGCTAGAGCAATGGCAAATAATAAATTAACTGCAACAGTGAGGGAATGAATGATGAAAGTGATAATAGAGAAGAACGAAGAGAAAATGTAGGTTTTGGCTGCAAAATCCGATCTTCATCGTCGCCCTAAATTTGCTCGTAACAAGAATAGCCTTAAGGTGTAATATATAAGGAGATAAAACTTTCTTAAGAAAAGGCATGAAAAGTTCATGTGAATAATGATAAGCAGTGATATGTATGAATCAGCTAAGTTCACTATTGTTTAAGGATCACATTCATCTAAAAACTAAAGGCACTTTCACAAGATACTAGAAGGTTTCCATGATGTTGATATCAAAAAAATCAGTTGCAAGACATAAGCTCTTTCAACTAATTTCAGCAAACTAGGATCTTTGAACTTTTGGGAAGTGCACAAACCATAACTCACTTGATTGTTTTAGCCATTTCAACAAATACCAATATGATACATGAATATTGTATTTGTAGCCCCTACAGCTTTTGAGCTGCAAAACTGTGAAACCCTTCATGTAAAGCTGTTAAATATCTTATGCTTTCAATGTTTTGTAACTCTAGAATGTTGAAGATGAAGTTTTGGGTTGCATACCCCAGCATTGAAGCAGAGGCTTCGACCACACGAAGTGGAGCACCGCTGCCAATCATGAGATTACGAATCTGAGGGACTACACCAATGATAAAGCCAATAATCTGTGAAAAAAAAAATTTAATGCCTTTATTTGGGGAATCATAGAAAAACGTTTAAAAATAACCTAAGAAGCTACTTCAGCCGTTCTTAACAAACAGTATTCTAGTGAAATAAAAGAGCTATACAAATGATCGTATCACCGTGTACAGAGACTAGTGCATCCTAAAACAATAATGTGCATAAAAAATAAGTGAATGTCAAACAGGTGATACATGAGCTCTAGCTTTTTAAGGCAATGGAAACTGTGTCATACCGCTCCAAGAGTTGATGGCGCAAACATGGCCTTGAAATTGAAGTTTCTTGAAATCATCCTCAAGTGGTATTTAATTTTATCTGAGATTGGTACCTGGAATGACACCCCATAAGATTATTAGAATTATACTTGCTATTTGACAAATGAAAAGAAACAAAGATAGAAACTATGACTTATAATGAACATTATTATTCTCAATGATTCATGTGCTAAATATCATAAGGTGGGTAAACCTCTCACATACGGAAGGAGATCATATGAAAACAAGAATCATGAAATTTATGCATTTTGTTTTCTGTTGTTCCTTTTTAGTATGTGATTTTATGTTGCCAGAGCTTCTTAAGTCTGCTGTCTAACTTCAATTTGAACTCATTGTATATGTCATGCACTGGCTAAAGAGGAAAAAGAAAGTAGAAGAAAGAATTTGACTTTCTTCTTGTACTGTTGACCCTTATGTAGTGAGATGTAGAAATCTTGCATACTTGTGTCATCTTAGTTAAAATGGATGTACTGAAAATCTGGCCCTTTCTTATTTAATTTTCCAAGTATAATTGCTAGATATAGAGTGCCTGCCAAGGAAACTATTCTGCAATTCTAAACTCTTCTCAATCAGTATAAAATATCTTTCAGAAGGGAAGTTTGTAGCAACCTTCATATTTTCCTCAGATTCTTTGTAAGGAAGCAGTATAGTATACGCATCATCCATGTCGTCTTTTGAAGGATTAATTGCTTCTGAGCCTTTCTCTGGCAGTGATTCTGATTTTTCCCCTGAAGCCTTCAATTTGCTGGAGTCATCACTTGCATTACTTTCTTTCGGGACTTTACTTGCGGAAATCCGCATTATGTTGTAAACATAAGACCATAGAAAAACAGCTCCAATCTGACATTTCCGCAAATGAACCCGAGTTCAGAAAACAAGAATAGCATCAACTAGATGATTTACTTAATCGCATATTATATCAACTTTTATGATTTCGATTTCATAATTAACCCCAGAGGAGCTAATGAAGTTGTATACCGCCATAGAAAGTGAAGCATAAGCCATCCCATAATTATGGCAGACATCTGGTTCCCCAAAAGGATTTCCTTTCTCTTTGCATATTGCCGGAATAATGATTATAGGCAAGTTTCCTAAATTTCCTGTTCATATCAAACCAAAAGATGAATTCAACCAAGCGATGCATCAGGCATTAATGTTGCTATAATGTTTAGGCTTAGATCAAAATAATACGTTTCAAACATTATGTAGGCAGCAGGACATGACTTGTGCAAGATATTCTGATAGTTTTCATAATTCATTCATTTCTGCAATAAACAAAATGCCTATTACTCAGATGTTGCAGAATATATGAACATAAATTTATTGTGTCATTGATTTTTTTTGCAAGACAAGTAAATCTATAGACCACTTATAATGTTTCTCACTCTGCATTACTGTGTCCAATATTGGGTGGCCTGAATCCTATTCATATGGAATGCCTATCTATCCTGTACAACTTATAATTTCCTAGAACTACTTTTTGTTTTTAGAATATGCACAACTGTGTTAGAAAGAAAGCTTAATCATAGACAGAGGACCAGATTACAAAATTACGAGGAATATATGCATGTGATAAGGTTGTTCCATGGGCAGCAAGTTCCATAATTCAGTTGCAATTTCTTTTATTGTAAACTAACAACTACTTAAATAGATAAACACGAGCTCTAATTTGATTCACAAAGACAAAACTATGAAGCAGCATTTTCATGTCAATGAATTTAAGATTTCTAAAATCCAGTATAAAATTATGGAATCAATGTCTGTGTTTAATAACTTATTTAGCCAAGAAATAGTGAACGCAGCATCCATTTATTTCCGCGAAGTAGGAGTCTACCTGCTGCACAGCAACCCAGGATAAGACCTTCCAATTGTTTGGGAGGCCTCGTGATTTTAATAAGGATCCATCCTAAGGCTGAGCCTATTATAAATGTACCAAGAATGTTGACTGGCATGAACCACCTAAAGGTCAAACAAGAAACATAGCAAGCCATGGATTAAAACGAAGAAATCAACCCTCATATACGAAGATGCTCTCTGATATATGATTAAAAATCTGAATCATATAAATACTCACAACGAAACAGCACTCTCGAAGGTAACGGTTTTTGCCAAATTGCTACCCACCAGTGAAGGATTAAACACATAAAATACAATCTGTCACAGGAAGAGAATTGTTGTCAGTACTCAGTAGCACAAACATCCTTTCCTCAATAGAAAAAAGAAGGGAAGAAAAGAAAAAACAGAAACTTTCTGAAGCATTCAAGGCGTTACATGATTCACTTGCTTTCTTGCATTTTCTCCCAATAGATTTATGCGATCCAGTGCAAGAAATAAGCCTAGTGCCGTCACTAGTAATACTTTGATCACTGGGAAAGAGGCAACATAAAAAAGCTGTAGAAGCCCCATTATCTCAATTCTTCCAAAATTATATGTCAATCCTACAGACACAGAAAAGACTTGTAAGCAAAATATTTCTGAATCGATATCTTAATTCTTAAGTAATTTCTTCACATAGAAGAAAATCCATTCAATTACGCAGATATTGAGAAACAGAAGTTTTTGTCCCATTTTTTTTAAGACCTCAACAGATGTTAAGGCTTGGCAGCAAGAACACATGCTATGGTTGGACGGGTAGTTCGAAAACCACAGAATTTGTTGGATGGGTAGTTATAAACATGTATTGGTAGGTCAAAATGACATCAATGATTATTAGTCCTACTTCTTCCTACTTTTATCAATGCAAACAAATGGACAAAAGAAAAGAAGATGGAAAATTCCAAGTTATATTTAAGTACGTAACCGACATTAGGATGGTTAACGGGAAAAAGCTGATATACACCATTTATTTTTTCCCGTGGTGCCATGTATAGTCCAGCTTCCTTACCTATAGAGCTTTAGAGAAACCTCTGTTTCTTGTTGCCTTTTTCGCAGAGGTGTACGTGTACGAGAACGAAGCTGAAAGGTGTTAATGGCTGTTTGTCATGAGAAGAAGCGTTAAAGCAAGAGAGTGTATTTGGATAGAAAAAGCTAAGGGCAAAAAAAGCAGCCAATGCTATGACTATAGAGAATAAAAAACAAAGACGCGTTCTTTTAAAGTCGGCCTAAGCCAATATTGTAACCGATACAATGTACGATGCTGCTAGCCTGCTGCTTAAGGATAAGAAGTTGAAATTCTTCTTCTTTTGCTTGTTTTCCTTTTCTATCTTCTTGGGAGGTAAAATGGAAAACATATTTGAGTTGTCGACAGGAAAATGGAGCCCAACAACAAGTCTGAGGCCAGAGCCGCTTATCCTTCTCCCTATAAAACAAAACTGAGCCATACCTCGTTCTTAGTTTCTTTCGTCGTGTGACTCAAGATTTTGGCATGGAGGCATCATTTTAGACCCACACCCTTTGGCTGTACCCGAGATGTCGGGTTAGCAAGATGGGATTTCCGTCTTATTCAAAGCCTGAAAAATTCTCCACAGCAGTTTCATCTTCCTCTTACACATAAATCTCTCCTTCCACTTTATCATCTTTTGAGCTGTTTCACTTTTGTCTCTGTCCCAACGCAACTTCTTGCTTCCTGCTCCAAAGTATCAATTTTGACTCACTTTGGGTGTTTAAAATTGAATTCAAATGACAAAGACGTTGTTACCTTTGCCTTTGTTCTGAAGTGCTTATCCAGGACTGTAGTTGATGTAGTCCTGTACCGACCAGCACAGAACCCACTATTCAATTAAATATTGCATCAACATAAATTCCGTAACCGTAAAGCACTTCTCAGTTAGCGCAGACTTACTGATAAACTATATTTTCTCTGCACCAACACATGGCTCTGTAATCCATGCTTCCTCTTAATCAAATGACAATGGCAGGGAGAGCATCTTCTTCCCCACTTCTATACCCACTTAAGTATTAGTGCTGGTTAATTTGGACAAATCATTTTCAGTTATTTTTTATTCGGTGTTCAGATACATAAAATATACGTACTTTTATCAAATAAATTATACTATCTAATAAAATAGAGGATGATAATTAAAAAAATATCAAAAAGGACCGAATTTGTATTTGTCCATGAACCAACCACACTATTTGGTATGTTTGCCACGTGTTTGAAATAAAGGCTGCCACCACTGTTTTTAAGTACTTGTCATGAGAAAGGAATCAAAGTAACAGTTGATGTAGGTAAAAGTACTGCACTAGAAAAGGATGGCTGAAAGAAAAAAGTGTTGAATGGGTTTAAAAAAATACTTTAGAAAAGTGCTTCAATTAAAATAGAAATTATTCTTTTTTATTTATTTATTACAAGTATTTATTTTAAAGTTAAAATTTTTCTTTAAAAAAAAGCACAATTTTATATTTTTTGAGTGTTTTTGTTTTTTTTAAAAGCTCATCTAAACAATTACTTTTATTCTAAAAATATTTTTTAAAAAAGATATATACTTTTTCAGGAAAAAAACCCCTAAAAATTAAAATGTATTTAACAACATAAAACCCTCCATGATTTTCAGCTTTAACAATAGCAATATCCAAACCCTAGATATGTGACACATTATGATGAACCTCACTATACCATAATCACTATAATCTATAAAAAGCAGATTCCTATCTTCTTTAAATCAACCAAACATGTGAGAGGATCCTAGTTCCCTAAATATACATATATATATATATATATATATACATATATATATATATATAGTTCCCTAAATAGTAAATATACATGTTCCATTTAATAACATTGTGAGTGGTATTTTTTGAGCCTCGTTAGATTTGGGCTGCCAAGTAGTAAAGCCTTCGCCCAATTGGAGAATAGTTTGAAATAGTTGGCCCAAAATCCTCCTCATCCGGGTCTCCCAAAACAATGAAGGCCCATCTTCTTTCGCTCTCTCTTTAGACCTGAGCCCATCTCCCTCCCAAAAACGCAGGAACTTTTGCGGAACAATATGACGGCGTCGTATGGTCACTGTAGTTTAATGTGCTTGTCTGCTTGTGCAACCGTGAATCCTGTAAAGCCTGACTATGGGCCTGTTCGGATCTTCTTTAAAAATAATGACTTTTAGAGAAGGAGAAGGTGATTCTAAAAAAATAAGGTATTTTTTCAGAAGGAGATACTATTTTACTTTCAAATGTAGTAAAAAAAATTTTTTTTATTTCTCC
>JASKGM010000010.1:5510675-5526360 GCA_034509205.1 Ceratonia siliqua | reverse complement strand
TTTATTGTTAATAGTGTAGTTTAACACCAGCTATGATTATGATGTTAAATTAAAATATTTATTACTAATTATATATTGTGAAATTAAATTAAAATAATTATTAAGGGGTCTATGATTATGATGTCCCATACTCGTATTACTAATTATTACTTGTAAGGGTGTAGGTCCAAAGATAAGTTTAATATTATTTTCTAGGTTTATTCCCTATCTAAACATTATTAATTTTTTTACTATAAATGAAATATTTTAATTTCCTTAATGTAACATTTTTCTTTATTGTTAATAGTGTAGTTTAACACCAGCTATGATTATGATGTTAAATTAAAATATTTATTACTAATTATATATTATGAAATTAAATTAAAATAATTATTAAGGGGTCTCAGATTATGATGTCCCATACCCATATTACTAATTATTACTTGTAAGGGTGTAGGTCCAAAGATAAGTTTAATATTATTTTTAGGTTTATTCCCTACCTAAAAATGATTAATTTTTTTACTATAAATAAAATATTTTAATTTCCTTAATGTAACATTTTTCTTTATTGTTAATAGTGTAGTTTAACACCAGCTATGAAGACCCATAGCTTGAGTTGCTTGGTCTCAACAAAATGATACTGGGCTTCGAACCAAAATCATGGCTGGACCCAGTGGCCCCAAAATCTTTTGGGTCTGGGCCCATGTCTCTTTCAAATGGGAGGGAGTTATGCAAAAAAGCGGAATATTTTGGGCCCGTTTAAAAAAAAAAGAACTTATGTCGTCGCATCGCCACCGTGGCTTAATGTAGCTTGCCAGCGAGGGCAACCGTGCAAAGCCTGCCGTTTCAGGCGGATAACACGTTATGGTAAAAACTGTCGCAAACGGACCACAGACAACCGAGAGAGCATATAAGAGAAGAGGATAAAGAATTAGGGTTTATCAAATTCAACCTTAACTGGTTCCGCGATTTTAGGGTTTTTTTGTGCTCACACTAAAGGTACGGCCTTGAATTTCATACAGGTGATGATGCGTTACTTTGTTACTTTCTTTTTCCCTAAAAGTTTAATTTTTGAAAAATGGAAAGAACAACCAGAAAGAAAAGTAGAGATTTATAAATTTAGGAGCTCCGAGTGCCGTAGAGTTGCTTTTTATAAAATAGCCATGGCTGCCTGCAGTTATAGGTAAAAGACTAGGGTTTAGTTCCGAAGAAAAAAATGGTTCTCTTTTTTTCTCTTGTTCTTGGTGAAGGGGGATAAAGGGGTTTTTTTCTTTCTTTTATATTTCTGTATATTCTGGTGTAGGAGGCTGTGTTTTCTCATGCGTGCCTAAAATTGGAGATGAGTGATACCAAAGAAGACGAGGAAGCTGGCCAGCATGTGCCAGTGGCTGTGGATGAAAGCAAGCAATTGGTTGATGCACAGGTTCAACCCGAAGCTTCTTCTACTCCCGTTCCAGTAGAAGAAACTTTAAATCATGTTGAAAATGGGAAGGTAGGGAAACCATCTGATGGTAAAAACGTGGAACCAGAGGGCATTCGACAACAAGAAGCTCAAAATACTCTTCACTCAGTCCCAGTAGAAGCCAATGCTCAAATTTTGGTTAAAACTGACTCTCAACACAATTCAGATGTGAAGAGTGAAGTCAAAGAACTTCCACAGAGAAATACTGGCGTTGAGAATGATTTTGTTGTTAGTGAAAATAATGTTGACACTGCTGAAACAGTTGTGGTTGTCAAGCCTGAAGTTTGTGAAGTGCCTGACAGTAAAACTTGCAATAATTGTGATTCTGTACCCACAAGTCATAATGAACTTACTACGCCCCAAGCTGTTCCTGCAGATACAAAAGCCGAAATTGAGAATGGAGTAAAAGTTGAGACTAAGATTAACGAAGAGCAAGCTGCCACACCTGCAGATAACGGGAACTCAAACCCAAAGCACTCTTTTTTGGATGCTGACCATGCATATGATGGAAATGAGTCAGGAACAGAAGCAGAGCAATCAGCTTTTATGAAGGAGCTTGAAAATTTCTTTAGGGAGAGGAGCATGGAATTTAAACCTCCTAAGTTCTATGGAGAGGGGCTGAATTGCCTTAAGTGAGTTTTTCCTGTTTATTCAAGTTTTTTCTTTTTTTTTCTGATTATGACAAATAATATGGATTCTTAAATTGTATCAATTTGCCCTAATGCCTAATTGGCGGAATATAAGGTTATGGAGAGCTGTGACCAGATTGGGTGGCTATGATAAGGTTTGTATTATTTTTGTTTGAAGCACAATTATGATTTTATATAGCCATTTTTTATTGAAATCCCTGATCATGAGTAGGGATATTTGAGGCGCATTGTTTGATAATTGTTCATCAGTGTTTACTGGTTGAATTCTTTGACACCCTCAGCATTATTTGTTTAGAATGCAATTTGATTTTTCTTGTCACTTTAGTGGACTGTTAAGTGTCAACAATGGATATCTCATAATATGACTAATTTTAGCCTGTGCCTTTGTAGGAAAACCTATAGTAGTCCTCACTCCTTATTCTTCTAGAACTTGAAGGGATAGATGGAGGGAGAGCGATTTCAATTGTATCAAATTTTTTTTTTTTGGTGAAAATTTTATTTTAGGTGCTGATTACATTATAAACTCTTTCTGTACAATTACTACAAACATAGTATCAGGTCTGAAATTACTTTGTGGTATATTTATACGTTATACCTCATTGAGTTCTTGCTGAGCTTAAGCTTTTGCAGTGGTTTACTGTAAGATATTTAAAGCTTAATTTTTATTTGGCATTTGGTATGCTGTTGTTCTCACAACAGTATGTGAGATACTCTGGTATGTAAGATTCCTATGTTTAGTATGACAATTAAATATACAAAACATGCATGGACTGTCCAAATTGTAGAGATATTGGATTCGCAAGTATCCTACAATCCCATGCTTTTGGCATTCCAAACGCATGCATTCAAGATTTTGGGGTATCTTACATGCCACTGGTCCAGTGTGAAGATACTGGCATACCAAACATTTCCTTAATGATCCTGAAATCTACTTTTGCTTTAATACAAGTTTTTTTATTTGTTTTGATAATGAATAAATTTTTGGAAATGGTTCATCTAAAAGTTTGTAACTTAGGAAGCTCCTTCGCTTTTAAAATTGCATTTGTGATGCAATTTTACTTTAGAATAAGTAAAAGTTTTAGCCTTTTAGGAAGCTGTTTCTTAAGGAAAAGTGACATTAAGTGTGCTCTCCGCTGTGAATTTGTTTTTTGCATAGGTTTTTTCCATCGTTGCCAGGAAATATGCCTAATTTGGCTTATGTTTATTGATAGGTAACCTCATGTAAGTTATGGCGGCAAGTGGGAGAGTCTTTCAAACCTCCAAAGTAAGGAACAACCCACACTTTCTCGTCTTGCTCTTGTTTATGTGAAATTCATCTACCATGCAAACTGGTGGCTTCTGCAGTAATACCATATTTATATTATTTAAATAAATTTGCCTAAACTTGTTGAGATATTCTTTTGTGAAAGTTATGCTCAATTGCTATGGTGCTAAGATATTCTACTAATATATATGGCTTTGAAATTGAAAATTCTTTTAGTTGGACATGTTTGATGCTTAATGTCTCACTGTCTTTAAGTGCTATTGGATGTCAATTTGCAATATGTTATGACTATTTTGCTAAGTATGCCATTGTGTGATGATATTCTTCATTGAAAGGGTGTTGAAAGCGATTGAAGCGTCAATAGAAAACTAGTTGTGTTGTATGCTTCTGTTGAGTAATGAATGCTTGATTGCTTTCTAAACTGAATCACTGTTTCTTCTCACGGCCCCCCAACTACATGTTTTTGCACCTTTTCATTTCCTTTTGTTTCTTTTGGGAGGAGGGGGGATAGTGAGGTGTTTAAATAGCATATGTTATTTTCTCTGGTATGGTAATACTCTTCTTTTTTTCTTCAACTTATGTAGGACATGCACGACTGTTTCATGGACATTTCGAGGTTTTTATGAGAAGGTGATTTTAGATTTAATAAATATACTTAGCTTTTGGCTTGTTTATTACTTTTGCAAATTAAGTTCCCAACACCTCTCTGCTTGCTTGATGTGTTTTGGTTTTTTTATTACTTCTGCAAATTTGGTTTCCAAATATGTATCTGCCTTTGCTTGATCTAGGTTTAATATGACTTATAGGCTCACTTAATTAGCATTATACCTATTTGCAAATTGTATCACTTATTGTCCCTGTGGAATTACGCACTCCATTGGAGCCTCATTCATGTTTTTTGACTATTTAGTAATCACTTGTAACCTTACTTCGTTATACTATTTTAATATGCTACTCCAGGCTCTTCTTGATTATGAAAGGCATAAAACAAAAGGTGGTGAACTTACAGTGCCTATTGTTTCTCATTCAGAGCCTATGAATATTGAAAATCAGGTATTATGTCAATTTCTTTGTCTGATCTCTTAGCATGAGCAATAGTACAAGGGCCAATTGTGGGTGGATATTTTTGCTTTGATGACTTGAATAAAATACCATTTTTTTGAAGTCTCTGAAGTAAAATGAGAATTATTTGAAAGCCACATTTGGCGGCCCACTAGTACCAGTTTCGTTATTTAAAATGCTACATGCTTTAACTGGATGAAATTCACATTGAGATTGTATCTGGGGAAAAAATTTGTTCTGGTTTAGGAAAGAAACAAGTTTTTCTATTTAACTATCAGTTCAAATCACTTAAGATTTCACATGTTTTATCTTTACAGTGATTAGGTGTGGGTTTAAGGCAGATCTGATATCATTAACATGAAGTCAACTTTCATCAGTTCATGTGAAAGTTGCTAGAACAAAAAATTGAAAATGATTAGCTTGTTTACCTTGTCTTACCTATCGACTAAAGCTTCTCCTTTAATTGCAGTAGGTTTGAAAGTGGAACTATTTCTGTGTTCACTATCTTTATTTGTACCTTACAAACCTTTTTGCCTGATGAGTGTAATCAGGCTTCATCATCAGGTAGAGCACGGAGAGATGCTGCAGCACGGGCTATGCAGGGTTGGCATTCACAACGTCTTCTTGGTAACGGTGAAGTTAGTGACCCTATTATCAAGGTCTGAAATATATATTTGAAGTTGTGATTTGTGTTCTCCTGAATATTATTTTGTTTTCTAAATGTTTTTGTGGCGAAATAACCATTTAATACATGTTTTCTTTAGGATAGGAATTCTATATCTATGCAGAAGCGTGAAAAGCAGCTTAAAAGCATCAGTATGTTCCTCCATCCTAGCTGTCCTTTTCAACAATGTTATAGATGCTAAATGATTCTCAGTATTGGTTTATTTCCCCTTTATTTGATCAGATTTACTTAAACGTAAGAAACCATCTTACATGGATAATGCAGTCAAAGCAGCACGCAGTAAACCATCTAAGCCACAGTTAAGATCACTGCTACTTCCATTTGTCTAGTTAATAGTTCATGAAATGTGTTACCGAACCCTGCCCTTATTAGAAGTTTTACTTTGGCATAATGGTTCATTTGCTGACTTGCTTGCTGTGTTGATTTGTGTGGCTGGTTAGATTGGACACATCAGTTGTTGATGTTGGACCTCCTGCTGATTGGGTAAAAATCAATGTTCAAAAAACTGTAAGTCTCTTTATCATGTGCTCAAATAGAGGATTACCTGTTTATGTAATTTTACTCATTAATATGAAACTTTTCGTGTACAGAAAGATTGTTATGAGGTCTACGCTTTAGTTCCTGGCCTTCTGCGGGAAGAGGTAGCCAACATATATTCTCTTTGGTTTATCTTTCTTCCCCTCTCCATGTTAATCTCTGTTCTGATGAAAATTAAGCTTATCAGTTTCATTTTTTCCCCATTCTCTAAGAGGTAGTTACAATGTGGGGAGGAGGGTAGGAAAATTCATGGTGGAGTTAATGGCAAACTCAGTGCATACAAGGAAAAGATTACCTGTACTTAGAATATTCTATAAACTTGCCACTTCAACCTTGAGCCAAAAAACAAAGCTGATTTTCAGGTTTCTTATGTTTTGCTTGGATGCCATGTGCAGATTCATGGTAAATTGACTAGGATACTAATTTACCGTGATACTCGTAATGGCAGCTGCCTTCTTCATTTATAATAAACTTTAGTGTATAAAATCAAGACAATACCCTTGATTTAAAATATTCTCCAGCAAGGGTATCAGCAGTAGTGGAGTGATTCTACTTTTTTTGTTCTAGTGTTGTAGTTTGTAAGATATGCTAGTTGAAACTTGCCTTTATTCAGGCTTGTCAGGTTTTTACATGCATTGGTTAGCAATACTCGTTTTCAACCCCAACATGTGGATGCGACCAGAAATGAATATAAACAATTTACAACACTAAAACTGATCTGAGGATACTGATTATTGGTTATGGCTAAAATATAGGATTTGTCATTGGTCATACATAATTGTGTATGTTTTTCAAAACCAGGTGCGTGTTCAATCAGACCCAGCAGGACGCTTGGTCATAAGCGGTGAACCTGAGCATCCCGATAATCCTTGGGGTGTGACACCTTTCAAAAAGGTAAATTTTCTTTTTCTTCCAATGAAAAGGATGTATCTGGCTTACCAAATTTTCCGTCCCAGCTACTGTTTCAACCTTAAACTTGATATCATGTTTCGTTTACATGTTGCAACTTCACGGTCTATGTTTGCCTCAATTATAGTCAAAACACAATTGGTACCACTGGATTTGATCGTACATATATTACTTATAAGCCAAAAAAGCATCTTGTCAAAGTTGCCATTTTTTCCCTTCTACATTATTATTTTGAAAAAGTATTCACGTTACTCATGTCTACCGTTTTAATCTAAAGAATTTGATTAATTTAGGTTGTCAGCTTGCCTTCAAGAATCGATCCTCATCAGACATCAGCTGTGGTGACATTGCACGGGCAGCTGTTTGTTCGTGTTCCATTTGAGCAATCAGAGTAGTGGTCGCTGAAGGATACAAGCGTATTTCCTTTACCATGGTTTATTGGATACTGACCTTGATGCCATTTAGAGGAATGGATTCTGCCCTGTCTAACTCAGTCCAAATTTCTAGCTCAGTGGAGTATATATATTCATGTTATTCATGCTTAAAATTTCGTACATGTTTTCTAAAGGATTACAATTTGACCCTGTTAATAATATTAGCTTAGTTAAGATTCTCTAATTACTGAAGGTCATGTCAAAATATTGCAGCTTGGTTAGTGAGCTTACAGTCAGTTGTTGATTTTCTACTCGTTACTACTATTGCTTTGATTAACTGGTAGTTTTTGTTTTTGTTTTTTATGAATCAGAATATACATTCCACCAGAACACTACATATTTCTTCCACACCTTACTAGCATTGGTTCATTATAAAAAAAACAAAAATTATGGATGTTAGTGATGTTTATCGATAATATTTATTAAATATTAAATATGGATAAAGATCTTAAATGATATGTAAATATCATAACTCCAACAGGAGGATGATCCATAAGCAAATTTGCAATAAGTGATTTCAATTATAAAACCACCAAATAAGTGATGGCGAGTCAAATATGGGCAATTCAACCAAATAATTAGTTCACATCACACACCTCTTAACTTCCATAAAATGATCTAACATATTGAACATGGGGAAGTATGGTTCAGTTACTTTTACAAGTGTTTTTTTTTATATCAATAAATAGATAGATTGAACTGTGATTTTTTTTTTCAGAATATGAAATATAAAACAATGTAGGTTTCTTTTTAAAGATATTTGGGAAAATATAAATGATAATAGCCATATTTCAATAATAACATAAAGTTTTTACTAGTCTAATCATATTTCAACATATTCCTCTGAACTAAAGCCCTCAGGCAGTTACCATAGATGCCAGGTCCAATTCTTCATCCGAGTCTATCACCTCTTCATAATCGTAATATGCGTTCACCTACACCACAGACCAAAGAAATACAAATAACAACTTTAGACACATAATTTCACCAATACGAACTATAGTCTTTTTCTTTTCGAGTACACTAAAAGATACTATAACGGTATAAAACAAATCAAACCCACATTTATAGCCCTGCATAAGTCTTTCAAGCATCCCCATAATGACAAGAAAATTCATTAGGATATTAGACTAATTATATAATTCTTCATTTGCAGATACCTAATTTTTCTTTTTTTACCTTTGGCCTTGGAGTAATTGCTCCAAAGATACGAAATACTGGATTGTCAAAATTAGGGGGTTCAAGTACAACATAGGCCCCCTTGTTATTATACCTCTCCTCTGTTGCCTGCAGGAAAAACAATGATTAGAATGAAGGAACTCCAAGCCATATCATGAATGGTTTCTGCAGCACAGAGGGAATGATTGTACCTCATTGAATAAACCAAAGCTGAACAAATATTAGTCATGACAGTGAAAAAATAAGATTTAGAGAGGAGTCATACAGAAAATAATTCAAGAGACAGTGCAATAGTACATGCACCAACAGTCTGAAATAAATGAATTCTAAACTTGGGTATTAGAAGACTCAAAGGGACAAAAGCAAGAGCCTTACCCCCTAAACCTATAAAGAAAATGGTTAGTAACCACTATGGGGAAAGAAAAGGAACAAAATCCAAATTTCCCTTATTGAAGCCAATGCCTATATAATGCACCTCGCTGAACCCATCTTCCTTTCAAATTTTGGTCCTTACATTTCATAAACCATTTATTGTTCTGGCAGTCAGCAAAAGCAATAGTACTATGTCCCCAAAGAAGATTCCCATAGCTGATAAAAGACAAACTTCTATTGGATTCATCAAAATTCTAAATTTAACACCTTTCTGTAGAAAGGAATTAGAAAAATCATGTGAATATTATCTAGTTTGCTCTAACTAGTACTTTACTTAATCGTAAAATTCTAAAAGATAATAAAAGGCCACACTGAAGCATTTGAATAAAAACTATAATCTCTAAAGGTACTTCCACAAGCAAAACATGGTCATTTAACTTTGGCCAAACAAAAGGCACATGTATATTTAGCTCTTGTGGAATCTTATCCATCCATGTCAAGTTCAACAAACTCCCAGAACTTCTTAATTAAGCTGCATACAATTTTAATGCTTTACTGGGTAGCTGACCTAATATACAATTGTTACCTAGAGCATAACCACAACAGATATTTCACATTCCTCTTAGCAAGACGAAGCAAAAATTAGGAGGTTTAAGGGAAATTCACACACGCCAATTATATGTCCTGACACTTTAAACATGTTACCAGGAATACTAAAGGCGGCTTGACATTGGCACAAATCACAAGATCATATTTCTAATTATAACCAAACAAACCTTTAACAAGAAGACAACAAATGAAAGTAAACAAACATCTTATATTCAAAGTATGAGCAGAAGATATAGTATGCTCCAAAATGATCGTTAAATAAGAAAGATACCATAAGTAAGCCTATTAAGTTAAAGAATGGCTCAACTCAAATTGCATAATTTGTGGGTCCCAATATTAATACACTTATAATGTTTTAATTGAAGTAGTGCAAGGACACGTCTCATTGCTGGCTCATACAAGAATTCCTCTTCTTTAACATAAAATGACTAGTAACATGTCTTACACAAGATCTTAACTGTTCTATTACCGATGAATGCTAAAAAACACTGTCATCTGTTTGTTTACAAGCCCTTATTGAAATATTCCAAACATCTACCAGGTTTATGTTCATCTCCAAATGATAGAACCTAATAAAATTACAAGATCTGCATTGCATTTCAAGAAAATATATTTACATATCTATACTATTATATATGCCTTTGGAAGTTTTTTGTGTCTTTATCTGTTTTTTCTCATTCTAAAAATCATTAAATTACATATACGGGGTAGTTATTTAGTATCTCTTTTTTCTTTAAGAAATATAAATATAAAATACAAAACCATATATCCCAACTTTTAAAGATTTATAACCATTTCATAAAGACTTTAGTACAGACGGGTGCACTTACTACAATGATCAATTGAATTTTGTCAAGCTAGCATCTTGTGACATATCAATATATCATACCTGGAAGTCATCATTTAAATGAAGACAATTAGGAGCCGTTTGGTACACGCTTATCTTCACCATGGTATCTAGGATGACAGGAGGCATCTAAGATGGCCTGTGTTTTGGTACATTGTTATCCAAAATGCATGATGTCATCCAAAATACCAAGTTGTCATGGGGATCTTGCATCACACCACTTTTAGCTTTACTAACTTTTATAAAATGTCAATTGTATCATTTTTTTGACAATTTTCAATTGTCATATCAAACATGGGAATCTTAGATATTATGATATCCAAGATACCATGGTAAGTAAGATACTGGTGTACCAACCAGCTCCTTAATGCGATATTAAGAAGATCTCTACTCTCTCAACATATCAATAATTGCTCCCAAAAATGAACCACTGACAGCAGCAGTCTACTAAGGTCTACAGGCCCTACCACAGAAGTACAAGGTTGATGGTATAAATAAAAAATAGCCAAGAGGACTGCAAAAAACCTGATATTGTGGGTAGTCTGGAGCACTGAACAGGGTGATCAGCTTTCCAGACTCCACAATATGATCAATAGTGTAACCTTGAGCCATTCCATCAAAACCGTCCCTCTTTTCCCTTGCATCAGGACCTTCATGTGACCTGATGATCAACTAAGAAAAAAGAAAGTAACAAGCCATATATCAGTAATAATCTAAAAAAAAAAGTTACATTTGTATTTAATAACCAAGATAATTAAGAAACCATCACATCCACACAGAAGGGAGCAACAAAAAGACAGAATGGAATTACGTGGAGCTATGAGGCAAATAGCTGGCAACTATATGTCAAAGCACTAAAATTATTTAGTCATTTTGAAGTTGATTAATCATTAAGGTTATCAGCCTTCCATGTACACCTTCATGCTCATATAAATAGCTAAGTTATAAATTGTTAGACATTTAAGTAAAGCTCTGAACTATGAAGCATAGACAAGGACATGAATGATACAAACACATGGTAAAATGACAAAATCCAAAATATAAGGACGCAACACAACATAGATATTTAAAATTTACATAATATGTAGGTACTGATATATCACATGATATTATTATCAAATGTACAGAAATATGTATATATATCAAATATATTTGACTTGTGTTTAAATATGTTTAGAAAGCACCTAACACGTGCCAAACATTTAAATTTTAACATTTTTTATTCCAAAAATCACTGTTTAAAGGTGTTTGACTGTTAGACAGGAGCCAGAGTGTCCAATGCATGTTGAACATGCACACAGCTGCTTTGTTAAAGTGTTGGTGCTTCATAGGCTCTGAAGATACATTTCCAACATTTTGTACTGAGCATTAGCAATCATATAAGACGTGGCACTTGGCGACTCATTAACTAACTAATTGTCCAATTGGGTAACAGAGGTTCAAGAAATAACCTATGGCAAAACTAGGTTCCAATCAGGGCTGAACTTGGATACAATCAAATTGTTCACCCAAGTTCCCTAATTTTATGATTTTTTCTCTCATATTGTACTTTTTGATTTTTGGAGGAGATTCACAACTGAGTCCATTTTCAGAAACAGAAGGTAGATATTAACTTTTACCCCCTTAGGTACGCTTTCCCTTTTGACATAGCTATGTATCATGAAAAAGATACATGATCAAATCATAATCATATAATCTTCTTAGTTTCACTTGGAGAACCGCATTGAATCAGATAAGTATTCTGAAGCCAACAAAAGAAAGTGAAGTCAAAAACACCGCCATATGGCATTTATAAGACTGTATAACAATTTGTCCACTTAAGACTTGGAAATTTATATGAATAAGCAATATAGGCAAGCAAGAGGATATATGCTCTCATAATATCAATATATAAAAAAGTAATCCTTCTTTGTCTACAAATATGACAAAATTTCTCAAGTAGAGCTTCTAGGAACTGGTTAAATCTTGTTAATGAAGACAAGTGACCACATCAACTTGAAAATAAGAGTAACTTATTTTATCACCTTTAGCTGGTACTTCTTCAAGAATTCTTCAGTACAGTCAGGACCCCACAACAAGCCAATACCTCTTTCTTTGTTTGGAGCAAGACCAGGAGCTTTCGATGGATCAGACCACAAAACATCACCAGGAATCAAGTTTGAACCTTCCCAAGGAGGATCAAGAACTGATCGTCGAGCCTTAGATAATTCCTCCAAGGAACCAAGAGATAAAGATTTGGTATCAGCATTAAGATTTATCTTACGGTTCTTCTTTCCTTTTAATCTCTTAGAGGGCGTCACAGTTACACTGCGGAAAAGTCCTCCATGAGCCGTGTATACACGTCCAGCTATAATCGATGCCAAGGGAAGACCTTCAAAGCATCCCAAACATTTCCGGTATACATGCTTACCTTTATCACCGTACTTCACCAGAACTTCTTTCTCAAAGCCATAAACGGATGTACAGTATTTTGATTCATGATTCCCACGGAGTAAATACATGTTATGGGGCATAAACACCTGATAAAAATTAAATGTAGTAGAATAAATAACATAAATTATAACAAGAGTTCATGCCTTAAAGAATGTAAGAGTATAACTCCATTTTTAAGTATGTAAATCTTTGATTGGTGATAATAAAGACAATCCTAGCTCATTCATGCAAGTTAGACAAATTAGCAAAGATGATTACTAGCCGTCTGACAGTAGCATTTAATATATACTGTAACTTCGTAAAATAAAGTATAATGTAAGATTTGCATCTAATCTCTTTCTTGTTTGCTTTGGGGCTGTTGCCCTCGTTGATCCACCGAAAAAAGATTTGCATCTAATCAAACTCTCTGCACATTTGACCTTTTAAACTGCTCTAGTACATTAGTACCATTACATACAATAGATATACAAGCTTGATAGTATAGCACAGAAGAACAAGCCACCTAGCAAAGAAATTAGGACCGATGCCCAGTAACTGAATCAGGTGAGAATTGTTCACAGAAAGGAACAAAACAGTATTACAAATATAACGGAGAAAATTTGAAATTTGATTTTGCTGGAAAAAAAAGGAAATTGATCGGAAACTCTGACATTTACCTTCCACGCCAACAAGAGGAAGAAAGTTTCCAGACCCCAAGCTCCTCTATCTACATAATCACCGTTGAAGACAAATATCCGATTTTGAGCAGGATAACCAGCATCTCTAAGGAGGAATAATAGATCATGCAACTGGCCATGAACGTCGCCCACAACAACGACAGTGGAAGCAGCGCCGGCCCTGGAGTCGGAGTTGGGTTGAAAAGGGTCTATAGATACACAATTGGGTTCTTTGTGAAGTATCTTAGAAGCCATGAGGATGAGAGAGTCAAAGACATGGACGGGTAGAACGGAAGGGAGTTCTGAGGGAGGGAGATTCCTGGAAGACCACTCGAAGCAAGCCGCGAGATTGTGGATCCAATCGAGGCTAAGGTTCCCCTCCTGTGGCCATGATACCGGTAATTGGAGTTCTGGAGGTGGGGTAGAAGAAGATGGTGGAGATGAGGATGAAGATGGGGCAGGTGGGTTTTGGTCAGAATTGGAAGGAGAGGTAGCACAACCATTGATGGTGGTGGTGGTCAGTGAATCTGGCGGAGGCGGAGATGCTGCTGAATCAGTAGTAACTATCATCGTAGACGAAGAAATTGTCGGAGAAGTATCTGAATTTGATGCTGACACATTCATAATATATACCCTTTGTTTTTCTTTAATTTATTAATCCAATTTTTATATAACCTATTAACCTGCACGGACTACTGAGGCTGTTTCTGAGTTGTTGTTGGAACCCTAACATCACAGACAAACGGATACAGGGACTGATGATCCACAGCGGGCAGTTCTATGGTACCTGTTGTAGCATACGGCTACACGTGTCCTCTGCTACTCATAGAAACAACTCTCATGACTTGTTAGATGTTTTCTGAGCTATGCAGTGTTGTTTTTTTGTTTTTTTGTTTTTTTTGTATTTTTAAAGTGTTTTTATTTTTTTGAATTATTTAGTTATTTTTTTACTTTTTCTATATTATTTTTTCATTTTTAATTTCTGTTAACTATTGCTTTCTAAACTTTTTTATTTTTATTCTTTTATTTAAACTAAAAAACACCTACATATATCCATACTTCCAAATATAGCTTAACAAACACATTTGTCTAAATATTATACAAATAACTTCATACAAAATTTTGTTATAATTGTGAACATTTTTGAAGTACCACTTATACAATTGCACTATTTTATTATTTCAGTTAATATAATTAAAATTTTATGAACCTATTAATATTCTTATTTATGATACTTTCTATTGGTGATTTTATGAAAAATGGAAGTGTCACAACTTTTGATCACAATTAATTAAATACAAATATGATGTTTGCTCTTTATATATATTTTTGTGTTATTCCTTTTTTTGTGGTATTTTCATCGGTTGTCAATTTGTTCACTCATGGATTAATTTATCATGATGTGAAAGATAATTTATTTAAAGAAAAAAGTTAATAATTATTGCTAAAAAAATTTATTTCTACAGAAGAGATTATAATACTCGTTAATATAATCTTGTGTCTCATATTATTTAAAGTAATGCTGCTTAACATTAATAGTTATACACATTATTCAAACGCTTTTCTCATTTCTTATCAATCTAATTTAATTTTTTAAATATTAAACCAAAAAAAAATGAAATCTACTACTTGTATAGAAAGAAGCATGGTTCTAAGACTCGGATCTGATTGATCAGTGATCAAGGAAACCAAGAACATCGCCTTGGTGATCCTTGAAACTTGGTGATCAAAATTATCTAATTACCTTTGTGTTGATGACTGAGTTCGGATGCACTTCGGTCTAGTTTCAGGTCGGTTTCCAAGACCCAAATGTTGCTGACTTCCTGCAATTACTGGTCAAAGAAGAAAAGGGAAAACGGGTATCTGTCCGGTCTATGATGGCAAAGTGAGCATTGTCCGGGCACAAATAGCAAAACTGTTCTTTTGTCCCAAAAGTAATCCCCTCATGCCTAAATGACCGACATATTTATAGGATCTAAGGACGTAACCCACTGATGACGTGTGGCAGGGCCAAATTGCTGGGTTGGATCCCGATGCCCTTGCGGGCTGCACCGGTTCATCGGCCCTTAACCAACCAGGACATATACACTTGGCCCCCTAAAAAAGGCTCGGGTGACGACCGAGTGGGTAGCTAAGCAAAAGAAATGGAGATAATTGAACAAAGGACGGCCCAACCCCGCCCTACCGACCATCCCCTAATAGGCACCGCCACCCGCGGATCGCAATCCTCTAGGGTTCAAGGGTTTATGTTTATTTTCACCAGCACGTTACCAACGTGACGTTTTCATTTCTCAAGGCCTACCCCCTAGGCTTCTATGCCATTTGAGACTTTCAGATCTCATCCTTTCGTGGGCCCTTGCAATCTAAGTTATTGTGAATTTGTCCCCCAGTCGACTCTGATATCACTAAGGCGATCGCCTGTAAAAATATACTTAATTTTATTTTTATTTTTCTTAAAATTATAATTAAGTATATTTTAGCTTACAGGGAAGTGAAAGTAGACTTAATTTTATTTTTATTTTTTCTTAAGATTATAATTTTGATTCTTATAATTTTATTATAAATGATATTGTCATTATAATTTTATCAAAGTTATAATTATAGTTT
>JASKGM010000010.1:5439454-5510575 GCA_034509205.1 Ceratonia siliqua | reverse complement strand
TGGACTTTTACTGTTTTTCTGATAAGCCACTGAGGCTTCTGGTTGGTGGTGGGTATGCCCACCTTGTTTTATTTGTAGGTTGTACCCTGGGATAGTCCATATTTCAGGGGAGACTCTGCCGAAATTTTTAATAAAATTTTAACTTAGAATATTTTTCTATTATTCTTAATGAAATGGTATTTCAGTTTATTACTTACTTAAGGATGATTTTGAACGATAATTACTGCATTGGTATTTTTTTTGGCTGGTAGGTAATTACCTGAGGGGTAATTCCCTACGCCGGTCACGTGTTCTAAATTGGGGCGTGACATTTTGCTTGATTTGTTTCAAGCTGAAATTTCTCCTATCTTTTTGGTTGACCTCATTCAAGATTAATTTTCATATCTTGGGGGATATATTCCATTTTTTTGGTTTCCCTTATTGACTTCATCCACTAAAATATTTATATAAATTGATTCAACAGTGGATGCTGACACAGCTTCCTTATTTTCAGTAGGCTGACTTGCCATCTATAAAATTTGAGAAATTATCATAAGTTCAAAACATTACAACTTTACAAGACACTTCCATGTGTAATGTTCTTAATTAATGTGTTATTTTTTATAGTAAATTGAATCAATTCAAATACTAATAATAATAATGGATAATAATTACAATTATCACCAAAGAATAATAATGACCAAGTTTCATTAAGATGTAGCCAGACCCAAATTGATTAGCTTTAATTGAACCCTTGAATTGGTATGATTATGATTATGTTATCTGTGCCTATCTCTTATCCTCTAGAATAACTATCTCTTATCCCTATATTGAGATTAGGACATCAGTCTATCATTATCTTCAAACAAAAAGCATATGCCACTAGATGGACCTAAACTAGGCTTTGTGTCCTAGTTAATTATAATTTATGGCATTAAAGTGATTCATCCTCATCTGAGTTCAGGGTTGATATGTAAAATGATTTCAGGCTTCTAAGCTTTACATTGAAGTTTAACCTGAGTTGTTTACAAGTTTAACCTATTTATAACTTGAGTTGTTTGCAAGTTTAACCTTGAGTCACCTAAATTTAAACTTGACTTGCTTTATTCCACGACATGCCTAAGACCAAATCAGTCAAACAGTGAGTAAGGGGCAACGTTATGCCTAAGAAGCAACATGGTTTGCCATACAATAACAGGAATTCCTAGCGACAATTATTCCACGACACAATGATATTGAGGAAAGGAATTAATATTTATGGCATTTGGGAGAATAAATATTATCAAATCAATATGACAATACAAAAACTATTTTTTCAGTGCTTAAGTGCTTAAGAAGTTCAACGTATAGGCTCAAAATTAATTGTTCCCAGTCTACAAGCATGGTTCGATTTTCGTCTCATGATCCTACATATTTGGATGCTGGAGTTAAAAATGTGTGTATGCGACGCCAAAAGTCAGCTGACTCATCATGAAATTGAATACATAACTAAAAGCCCAATGAGCAAGAAGGAGAAAGAGTAGAGGCTAATGTAGAGATGAGCGCCTTAAATGGGAAACAATAGTCATATCACACAAAAGTATTTCAATGAAGTAAAAATACAAAATTTATAACAAGAGGACCAGTTGCAAAAGATATCAATCAATTACTAGTTAGATTCAAGCTTCTCGTAAGTTTCCTTCACTTTCTCCTCTGAACTATACCTCTCAATTTTCAGAACTAGAATCACCAAAAGAGAGAGATAAAATAAATATTAAAAAAAACAACAAATTCATAAACATAAAAACAGAGTCCAATGCGTAGATAATGGCAAGGAGGGAGGGATTTGGTAATAACATAAAGAAAGTGCCTTTTGAAGTAGTAAAAGCGAAATGATAATAACAAAACAGATATATAACTTTCAAGTTCAGACAATACAAGACTCCCATCCAAACAATAGATGCTACAACTGTTTTCTAACAATGCTTATGAAAAGAGTGTTACCAGAGATAGTTTGTATCAGAAACTTGAATGCAGTTGCTAAATGCCCCAATAAAATATTATATGCAAATATTAACCTTTAATTGTTAAGTTGAAATTTGAAACTAATAAAATAAAAAATAAAAAAATGGAGTCTTCCTTATGCTATATGGATAAGAACCTTTAAACTTTTGGGTTTTCTTTCTTGATAAATGATAACCATGGGTTATGGTCATCATTCCCTAGAAAACTAATAAATTTCAATTCATGTCACAATACCAAAAGGAGTATGGTTCAGTTAATTAAAAGTATGAGGTCAAAATATTAGGTGGATCTCTCCAACTCCCAAATTTTCTGAAAAGGTCCCTCCTTAGCTATTTGCAACAGGCTAAAGTGAAAAGTGAAAAAAATTGTACGTTGCTTGCCAGCTTAATGCACCATCAGAGAGACTCTCCAAGCTAACAACCAGCGTCATTGTGAACACAATATCATTTTATACACAAAGTTGTTTGCTGAGGTTAGCATTTGAAGACATACCAAAACCCATGTATTGGCAGCAATGACTAGCAGCTGCAAGACTTAAACTATAAAAGTGAACGACTTACAATTACAATCAGCAAGCAAAAGGTCATTACTGCATCAACTTCTTCGTGTGGGTGTTCCCCTATTAAAATAGAAAGAGGTACAGTCTAGACTGTCTAAGAGAGTTGGAAATGAAAATCAGTGTATATTAAACAGTTCTACCATCATCGAGCTCCTAGCAAATAGACTTGACCATTAAAAATTAACCAAATAGCTCCATCAACAGACCCCAAAATTTCAATCTTTTAATTCCAGATAAACAAAACTAATTTGCACCCAGAAACAGGAATGCTACGCAGGAAAAATTTATTCCCATAAGATTGTTGTAGATGGTACCAAAAATTAAGAATTACATGGCACGCATGATTCACTACATACATGAATGAAGATAAGTGGGACAAATACCAAGTACAAGATTTTTGGACAGGGGCGGGTCAGGTGGAAACTGCAAAGTGCTCGTGTTCGGTCTGAATCCCTCGAGTTATTGATTCCCTGCTGAAACCGAAGGAGGAATTATTGATTGGGAGACAATAAGATGGATTCGAAATCAAAATAACCCAGCTAAAGAAAATCATCACCTTTGCTGGCGAAATCGCAAAACCCCTCTACCTTTCACTCTCTTTTCATTGAAGCTAGGGCTGAGAATGGGCTTGACTGGAAACCAAAGAGAAGAGCAGTTGGGAGAGTGACGAAGATGCAGCAATCATAGGATTTTTGAAACTGAATGAAAAAAAGAGGCATTCTCATAATCGAAATGGGGGTGGCTTTAATAAAAACTGTTTTCATAAATGGTTCTTTGTGTTTTCCAGAAAACAGGAGATGAAAACAGCCCAAAACAGGTAAAAATTGTTCTGTATTTTTTTTTCCATTATTGTTTAAAAAATAGTTTTCAAAAACAATTTATGGAAACACTTTCCCAATCAGTTTTTTTTTTGGTTCTGAAAAAACAATAAAACATAAAAACTGTTTTTAAAATGCATTCCAAACAGGCAGTAAGCTATCGCTCTATTTTTGGGCGGGAGCTTAAATTAATTGTTCTCACCTCTTTTTTTTTGTTCTCATTTTATTTATTAATTTTTTTCTTATGAACAAGTAAATTCTAAAAAAATGATGAATAAATAGTATAAGGAGTGTAAAAAAAATTTATAAAAATATAAAAACATTTCAAAATTTTTTTAAAAAAATATATGATATAGAAATATTCAATTAATATCAAAAAAATAAAAAAAGTCTAAAATAAAAAAAAGAGAGTTGAGAAGCATCAAAGTTATGCTACCCCTTAAATTATTGCCTTTGTTGTTGCTCCCTTGTCTGATAACACTTTTTCAAAAAGCCTTCGCCTCATTGACTTCTTTGCTCAATCAAGCTTCCTTGTTCCTTAGTGTAGTCTCCATCCATAATTTAAGACTCTTCTCCTTGTAACCGAGTCTATATCCCCTTGATTCTTTTGCTCAATCATTTATTTACTTTGTTTTTTCTGGCAAAGGTGTTGAAGAAAGGTTTAAAACTTGTAGAGAATGAGGAGGGCTGAAGATCTTCCTTTTAACAGTGCTTCTTGGAGCTCCACTCTCCCACCTCATTATCTTCTTTCTTCTCCACTCTTTCTTCTTCTTCAACTCTAAAAGCTAGTGAACCTGGGAAGTGGCTGGTTTTTTTGATTGGACCCCTGTTCATCGGTTCCCTGGATAGCGGGTTTTGTGGGTAGGGGCGGAGGGTAGTAGTGGGGTGTGGGGGCTATAGCCCCTCCAAATTTTTTTAAAATCTCATATTATAGTGTGCATTCTACAAAATTGTGTAGTTTTTTTGTTATTTTTTTGCTCTTTAGCCTCCCCAATTAAAATTGTATAAGTTTTTTGCTCTTTAGCCCCTTCAATGAAGAATGTCTAGCTCCGCCACTGTTTGTGGGTGTTTTGGATCGGTAGGAGTCTGGTCCCTGGTTCAACCTGTCGGATCGGCCAATCCAGTTTGATTTTTATAACACCTCAATTTGCATTTTGCCATTATTATATAAGTGCGTCGATGTAAATATGGTTATAGTTATATTTACTTATTTTATCTAAATTAAATACAAATTAATAACTGTGTTACTGTCACTAATTATGAATTTTTATTTAATATAAAATTCATTAACTTGTACCCAAATTGGCTAATATTATATACATAATACTCTTAAATTTATTTATTTATATACAACTATAAAATAATGTTATTTAAATTAACTTAGTTCTTATTTCTTACAATTAATTATTGTATGCCTCGTTTAGTGTGCTATATAGGACAAAGACGATTGTTTAAGCAACAATTGACAATATTATAGAAGTTATTCATATATAAGTTGTTATATTATCATGTTTTTGTTACAACAACATATAATATATAAGATTATATAATATAATAGTGGTGGGATGGTGGTGACGGCGGCACTATTGGTAAAGTGTTATACGATTGTTATCATATAATGTTATTCTACCCTTAATATTTTTTTATACGACAATGACAATATAAAAATTTGTAACTGAATAAACTAATACAATTTTTTATGAGTGCCAAATATCGTAAAAGAAATATGTAAAAATTGATAAACACAAAAAAGACAATTCCCACACAAAATCGCTATCTACTTAATTTATATAATGGTTGTGAGATAATTTTGTGTTTGTGTTTATTTAAAACTTTTATTTTCAAAAGCATTATTTTATTTAAATTAAATGTAGGTCAATGACAAAGTATAAATTTTGTAACCCTCCCTTAAATAATCATATCTCTTTCTTTTGGATAAGAAAAATAATCATCTCGTAAAGAATGTTTTTGGTATATTTTTGGGCCTTTCTTAACAGAAACTCTTATAGCCTGCTTGGGTGCTTATGGGCTATATCAGCCTTCAATTACATTTGTAGTGGAGCCTAAAGTTTCCTTTTTTTTAAAAAAAAAAAAATTGAAACTTGGAAGTCTTGGACAACTGAAAACTGTGGTTCTTTCGTTCTCTGAATTATCAGTTCTGCTCCGGGCGAGGGCTTTAACAGTTAGCACTGAAAATTTGATTGGATCTACGTCTCCTGGTTTTAGAACAGAAGATTTTTGGTTCTTCATTCCCGAGGTCAGTGAAGAATCAGATAAGAAAATGGAAGAGTACCCAGAAGAGTTACGCACTCCGCCGGTGACATTGATTTCGATGGTGGGGTGCCCAGAGCATCACAGCCTAATTTCAACCCACCTCCTCTCTTGGCAGCCACCCATCAACACCCTTGCCTTGCCAGACTTATCAAAAATCTACCTTTTCTCGAAGAAGAAGGACTCTGAGTCCAACACCGCCTCCCCTCCATCCTCTATTGGTGGCATTTTGAAGAGAGATTGGTTGCTCAAGCACCGAACCAAGCTACCATCTGTACTCGCCGCTCTATTCCCTGCTCAACATGTTTTCGGGGACCCTGCTCAGTGGCTTCAGGTCTGCTACGATCTCGATTCCATCAAGTACGAATCTCTTCACCAGAGTTCTTCTCTCTACCTTATCTTTTTTTTTTCCCATTTCTTCTGCGGTACATTTTTTTCTTAGAATTTAGAAACCTTTGCCTATTGGCCCTGCTATAGAGTTGCTTTTAAATTTGGGGTTGTCCATTTGTTTGATTTCGCTTCATATTTATATGGATTTTATGCTTCTGGTCAGAACTGTGATTCGTGCCAGGAACATTAAATTGACTGTTGTAGTCGTCCACTCAGATGCCCGGGGTTAGTTTACTTTACTACTTCCTGTTGCACTCAAAGAATAACAAAAACAATGAATTTAACAAACAATTGGGCTCTTAATACACAATAGACACCTGAATTTTATTTATTTATTTATTTCATTTTAGTTTTTGTTTGCTTTGCAAGCATAAACTAAATCAAACATATTACTATTTTCCTATACTATAACAGTTATAGCGTGTATAGTAACATGTTTTAGGTATTTGATGCAGATGAGATTAGTGAAGATAGAATGATTGCTTTACGCAAGCGTGCTGAAGTAGATTCCAAATATGTTCTCATGTTTAACCCAAATGACACTTCAGAACTCAAACAGTCTCTCAGCAGGCATGCAGAGTTCCTTTCGTTTCAGAAACTTTGATCTCTTTGGTTGTTTCCTTGTGAACGACATTATCATCATGCACTACCTTTTTTTTTTTTTGGTTTTGCAGGCTGGCAAACACATTTGCTGAATTAGCAAGTATATATTACAGAGACGGAGGAAGAAGGATTAGGATGCGAATAGAAAAGAAGAGCGTTAGCCCTGTTGAGTTAATCACTCGTTACTGCTTCAAAGTAGGAATTCACTTTTACAAAGCTTCTTATTAGTAATTGCACTACTAATATGTCTAGGAACTGAGATTATCCTGCATGCTATACTCTTCTTATATTTCTCTGGTCATGGAAATCAGAAGTGCATCAAATTGTTGAAATAGATTTTATTAGTTTCAGTTAGAGATTTGTGAGCTTACTATTATTTTTATTTGATCTACAATGCACGCAGATGAAACTTATTCACAAATTCCTACATTTTTATTTTTGTCTATAATGTACGTATGTATTGTTTACATTTATATTTTATAAGTAGTAGAGACAGGAGACTTATCATTTATCATTCTCCTTGACGTCAGATGAGATTTTGATGTTTCTATGCAATTTATTTATGTGAACTTGTGCAACCGTGCATTATTTATCTAGATATTATGAATTGCTAGGTTGCTGTATATGCAGAGTTCCGAAGCGACTGGGCTGAAGCATTGAAATTTTATGAGGAGGCCTATCATACACTGCGAGAGGTGTGTTTAGATTTTAATAATTTGTATTTGCATTTACTAACACGGTCTTACTGCTGATGATATATCCCCAGTCCCCAGAGCTCAACTGCTATCCTTGGTGTTATATCCCCCCACCACCAAAATTGGTTGAGTCAACTAATAAGAAATATGACTTGATCATTTGTGCAATATCTTGGGTTACGACTTACGAGGCACATAAAAATAGTATGGCTATTTAATTTTTAAGCAAAATGAGTATAACATTTCTTAACATGACTAAGTGCTGTACATATTTGTTCACCTCTATATCTATGTCATGCATATATGGACTGCTGTTAGAGGTTTAAATAATATAATTGATCTTCCCCATGACATGGATGACCATAATATATGTACTTAGCACAGTTACTTTGAAATGAATCAGTATGCCTCATATTTTACTCCCCAAGTCCGAAAGTCATAAGGAGCTTTATTCTCATCCTCTGAAAAGCATCTGTGGCACCTGGTTTGGTCCATTACTTACTAGAGCATCCAATTCTGCTTGAGTATGCTTTAATTGTCTAGGACTCTGGGTAGTTTATATGGTCTACCCCATCATGTCCTGAATTGTTGGATAAAGTTGTACGCCCTCAAATTTGTGTACGTTTGTGTGGTTGTTACATCAATTTCTGTGAAGCTAAATTTTGTTATGTGCATTTTCTGTTTATATTATCGTGTATGTAGATTGTTGGGGTGTCAACAAGATTGCCAGCAGTACAACGCTTAGTTGAGATAAAATATATTGCTGAACAATTACATTTCAAGATATCAACCTTGTTACTGCATAGTGGAAAGGTTACAGAAGCAGTTACTTGGTTCCGCCAGCATAAGAATGCATACAGAAAGCTTGTTGGGGTTCCAGATGCAATATTCCTTCACTGGGAATGGATGAGTAGGCAGTTTTTGGTATTTGGTGAGTTGTTAGAGACAAGTTCAAAAACCACTCACAGCTTTTCACCTGTTGTCCTAGCCTCTTCAGCTAAAACTCTGTCTGAGTGGGAATGTTATCCTGCTTATTACTACCAAGTGAGCAGCCCTCTTTTACTTGCTAACTCTTGTATTATACTGCATATGTTGAGAGATGCAAATGACTAGACCACTTTTATCCAGCATAAGCACTTGAAATGATTGGTTTCATAACATCATATGCAGGTATACAGATTTTCGATTCTAGTCAGGAACTTTTGGTAATAAACAATCCACATGTAAAATCGTATGATGGCAGTATTGGAATAATGATACTAATAAATAACTGAACAGCATTCAGAACGGAAAGAATATGACCTTTTAATTGAAAGGAAATTATAAAGGGATATTGGTACCTTAATGACAGTTTTTTATACTTTTGTTTCCATCTAATTTGCTTTACTAGACTCCTTCACTTCGGGTGTGCTTGGTAGGGGTGAAAATGAGAATGTGGAAAGTGGGAGAGGGAAAAAATGGCAATGTATCAAGACTTAAATTGTGCCCATATACATTATTATTTTCCACCTGCCAACATTCATTCGTACCAAGCTCAACATTAAGGACCAAACTGATGGAACTCTTTAAAAAAAAGTCCATGGTTATATACATTGCACTATTTCAGATAAGAATAAGAATTCTTATGTGGTTATTGAACAAATTTAAGTCCCCCCTCCCAAAAAGTCCTAGGTTCTTGAAGACTTTAATACTAGAAATAGGAAATCAAAAATTACATGGCTAATGTAATATGCTATTTCACTGTGGAAAGACATAAATGTAGTTTTTCTTTACCTAAAATCCATAATATGTATAACTAGAGGTTTTATAACCTACTTCAGGTAGATTTAGGAAAACTAGTTTTTTCCCCTCAATGTTTTGCAGCTTGTTTTAGTCATCGTACCTCACTTCTTCCTTGGAAGCTAGTGTCTACAGGGAAAGAAACTCCCTTCTAAATCAGGTTACCTTTACCGGATAATCACAACTCATCTTTGTGAAACAGTTAGCAGCCCACTACCTAAGTGAGAAGAGGTCAGCTCTGGAACTTGCAGTTTCGATGTCAGAAACTTCTAATGAGACTGATAGTAGTGCTGAATCAGTTGTTCCTTCAGTGTATGTGGGTCAGTTTGCTCGATTACTTGAGCAAGGGAATAATGTTGATATGCTACCGTAAGTCTTGATTAAGTAGTAAACAAGTGCTTATTTTGATCTGTATCTCTTGTAAAGCTTCATTTTTCATTTGGATTTGCAGTCTTACCGACAAAGAGTACATGTGCTATGCTATTTCTGAAGGAAGAAGGTTTCGAGATTCATTAGAAATTATTGCTCTTCTCAAAAAAGCTTATGAATCTTACTGTAATCTTAAAGTTGAGAGGATGGGCTCCTTTTGTGGGTTCCAGATGGCCAAAGAATATTTTGCTGAAGGTGATATTAGTAATGCAAAGCAGATTTTTGATAGTATAGCAAGCCTATACAGAAAAGAGGGCTGGGTAACTTTGTTATGGGATGTCTTGGGTTACTTGCGAGAGTGCTCACTCAGAAGTGGTACTGTTAAAGATTTTGTGGAGTACTCCCTTGAACTGGCTGCACTGCCAGTATCATCTGGTACAGGTGTCCAGAGAGACACTGGTCCAGCTGGTCCTGCAAGTCTCCTGCAAAGAGAAATTATACACAAAGAGGTTTTTGAGCTTGTTGGTGAAGCTTCAGGATTGACATCAAATGAACACCACATTAATCTCAAGATAACTGGAGATAAACCACTTCACCTTGATGTCGATCTTGTCAGTCCCCTTAGGTTGGTGCTGCTTGCTTCAGTTGCTTTCCATGAGCAGACAATCAAGCCTGGGGCATCAATCTTGATTACAATATCACTTCTTTCCAAGTTACCCCTTACTGTTGAGATTGATCAATTGGAAATCCAATTCAACCAATCTGATTGTAACTTCTTCATTGCAAATGCCCAAAAACCTCAATCAATTGAAGTTAGCGGTGTTCAACAGCACCGAATGGAGACATCACCTTCTCTGTCATTAGCATCAAACAAATGGCTAAGGTTGACCTATGACCTCAAATCTGGTAAATGAGATAACTTTTTTTTTTTAGTCCACTTTGTTCTAATTATCTGTCAAGTTTATTCTCAATGCATAGTATTGGCCATTTCATTCCCCAAGTAATGGCTGTGTTTCACCTTCAAAGGTTTCAATGAGCAAGTGACATGGACATGATACATTTCAAATGTTCTATATGATCTGATTTTTGTATTCTTATGAGCCTTGTTTGTAGTCCTTACTATTTATGTGCTATAAGCCTATAAATGTGACAGGTTGTATTGCATAACCAACATGCATTTGATTGTTTGTGTCAAGATGTGGTGCATTTTATCTATGATTCATGCTAGTTAGCAATTGCCATGGTAATTCTTCCAGAAATCAGACTGGATTCTATCAGGCCCCTCTCTCAACAAGTTTTATTCATTATCCTGGTTCAAAACTATGCTTTATGCCTACTGAATAAACTGTTCACCTTGAAGCATGTACTTGTACCATTAGAAGTATTGCTTTCACTTTTGCTGCCTTCCGTTTATCTGAGACAACTGTATGGTTCTTCCAGATCGAAGTGGAAAGCTTGAATGCTTGTCTGTTATTGCAAAAATTGGATCGCACTTCACAATATGTTGCAGAGCTGAAAGCCCTGCTTCACTGGATAGTTTAGCTCTCTGGACATTGGACGAGTGTATAGAAACTCTTCCAATGAAAGATCCTATTCTTGCTTTCTCTGGTCAAAAGTCTTCCCAGGTTGAAGAACCAGACCCACAGGTAGATCTATGTCTTGGTGCTTCTGGTCCTGCTTTAGTGGGAGAGATCTTCATGGTACCAGTAACTGTGGTCTCCAAGGGACATGATGTCTACTTGGGTGAGTTGAAGATCAATCTTGTGGATGTCAGGGGAGGTGGCTTGTTTAGTCCGAGAGAATCTGAAGCATTATCTTTGGATTCTCATCATGTTCAGCTGCTTGGTATATCTGGACCAGAAGGAGAAGATGAATTTCAGTTAGATTCTGACAAAATAAAGAAAATACAACAATCATTTGGACTAATTTCTGTTCCCTTCCTGAAAAAGGGAGACTCCTGGTCATGCACATTAGAAATCAAGTGGCACCGACCTAAACCTATTATGCTCTATGTATCTTTAAGTTATACTCCATATAGCGATGAACTAAATTCACCAAAGGTTCATGTTCACAAGAACTTGCAAATTGAAGGAAATGCTCCCTTTGTTCTTATCCATCATTATTTGGTGCCATTCAGACGGGATCCATTGTTACTCTCGAGGACCAAGCAAGCCTCAGTGTCTGATCACCCAGAACCACTGCCCTTGAATGAGAAAACTGTGTTCATTGTTAGTGCAAAGAATTGCACTGAGGTGCCATTAAGGTTACAGTCCATTTCTGTAGAAGTAGAAGATGATGCTGTTGAAAGGACCTGCTCGATTCAAGAAGGAAATGAGGAACTTCCAAACCCCGCTCTTGTGCCTGGGGAAGAGTTCAAGAAGGTATTCACTGTCACTTCCAATATGAACATTTCAACGCTCAGACTAGGAACTGTGTGTTTGAGATGGAGGAGGGACTTGGGGGTTGAAGAGCAATCTGTTTCTACCCTGACAGTACCTTGGGTTGTGACTAAACAAAAGCTGCCAGATGTGGATGTGGAGTTACCACCATTGGTTGTCAGTTTCGAATCCCCCCCTTATGCCATCCTGGGATATCCCTTCAACAACTATGTTAAAATATTAAACCAGACACAGTTACTGCAAGAAGTGAAATATTCTCTGGGAGATGCACAAAGTTTTGTATTATCTGGGTCTCACAATGACACTATATATGTTCTTCCAAAATCTGAGCACATTCTCAGTTACAAATTTGTGCCACTTTCCTCAGGTATGCTACAGTTGCCTAGGATTTCCATAACTTCAGTGAGATATTCAGCAGCATTTCAACCTTCAAATTCTTCCAGTTCTGTTTTTGTATTTCCGTCCAAGCCTCATTTCAAGACTGCTGCCTCAACCAACAATAGGGTAGAGTCGGTTGCTAATGAGTAATTCTTGTACATCTTCGGTTTTTCTTTTTTCTTCTGGAGGAGGAGGGGAGGCCTGGGAAACACTTATTGCTTGTGTCTGGTTGAGTGTTGATTGGGCTATATTAAAGCTCATCAAGACAGTAGTCTTCAATGGTTATAGATTTAACAAACTAAAGCAAATTCAGTTTACATTGTATCATCTTCCAAGAGCTTTTGCTTTTATATATTTCACTTTGGTGTTGGATTTCTTCAGTGATAGAAATATGATCAGTGCTAACGCACGCATTCCCATACAAACGGTGCTTGAATATCAGTACTAACGCATTCATTCCCATACAAATGGCTAACTTCAAACCGATCCATTACGTGTGACTGACTGCAACATTTGATGGTTCCAGTCAAATTCCAAGAATGGAGTGAAATTTGGTGAGATGCAAGTGAGATGGTTAGATGCACTTATTAAAACTTGGAGTAAACTGCACGACATAAAGTTCAAAGGGAGATTTGTTATTATTATTATTATTATTATAAGTTACCTTTTTTGCCATGAATTAGTTGTATTATTTAAATAATTATAATTCTTTTAAAAATTAAAGTAATACAATCTAGTCTATTACCACAACATCCGTTTTTTTACAAAAAAGAAAAAAAAGAATGTTAAAATAACGTTTTTACGCCCTCTTCTGTATGAATTTTCATTTTCACGGAAATATGTAGAGAACGGCTTACATTAAACCACAGGTCACGGTCCCCGCTCCTGGGTGTTTGGACACACGAACATGTTAGAAGACTATATTGGCCTTCCCTACAACCATAATCTTGCAGAGAATATAGAATGACAATAAAAAAAATAAAAATAAAAATTCATAATTTAACTTTTTTCTGAATGAACTTGTCAGCAGAATGTATTTATGGAGCATCCAAGTCTCAAGAAATTACTTGAGCATATACATGTATAGAAATAAAACACATGATACGAGGAGGGAGGAAAAAAAAAACAATAGCCATGTACGATTAAAAGGTTCAAACTTGATGTAGATAACATGATATTGACACCAAAACCTTGACTTTAAATTCCAACTTTTAAGATACCAAGATGATGCACACAGAACACCTTCCATATATTGTGACACAAAAATGAAGCACCCAGAAAAGCTATCCCTGGGACATGGTCTCCCAGAGAGATGGCCGCACCTTGAACATACTGATAAGGACATCCCACTCAACAGGGCTCTAACAGAAGTAACACAGTTGAACAAAGTTGTGTCAATAATCTCCTACAAATCTGCAAAAAAACTGTTTGAACTGCCTAAAGCATGTCCATTTCCGTTACTCGCGTTCTTTCTCTTGGTCCCTGCAAAGGTAGCAACATAAGCTGAAGTACAAGATGTAGCCTACCAATAACCATAGAATGTCGGTTGTCAAGACAGTCCAATCAGTCAACATTAAGAAACACGGCTGTTCTTGCAGAGGTACTAGGAGTAACTAGCTTCTAGCAATTGGATACGTACAACATACACATCCACAATAACCATACCTTTATTGAACTTGGAAGAATTAGCATCTACATCCATCTCATCATTGTCACTGTCGATCATGCCAGCTTCATTCTTTTGTGTGTTTCCTGAACCTTGCAGCAGATCATCCAAGTCCCATAGCTGCACAAAAAGAAGTATATACTTGGAACTTGGAAGTTTGACAATAGATTTATTTATAGGATCTGTACATTACATATACCATACACTAAGACACATGCAAACAGTGGTTTTCACCTTTTTAGCAGTGACCCACTTGGCACTATCTAATAAAGGACTATAACATCTCTAGGGTGATAAATAGCAAACTCATCTAACCAGTATTTGAACACATGTTCTATTCTTTTTCGTTTCCATGAACCATCTAATTTATCAACCAATATAACTTGTCAACATCTGCATACCCATATTAATTGTGTGTTTGACCAAATATTTGGGAGGGAGCTCCCAAACGGCCAAACATGTTTTGGAGAAGCTGCAAATTATAGTTTTTGTCTACAATGATTCTCAAAAATACATTTGGGTGGCTCCATAGCCCACCCAAACATGAACATACTAATAAGAACCAAGCAAAATGGCAAGTGTTAAGAATCATTTTACTTCAAAAGCTTAAGCTGTTAGTCAAAAGTCTATGAATAATTTTATTAATATTTCCAATGGGGCACTCATGTGAAAGCCCTTTGGGCTTGAGCCCACCAACCTTGTGCTGAAATTTAACTTTAATTAGGAGAATGGGATGCAAGGATCAAACTCTTGACCACTTGGTCATTGAAGCTTTAGTAAGTCAATGACCACCCCATCCCAAAAACTTAAATTGTTAGGAGAAGGCCCGTTGATAATTTTATTAATATCTCTAACAAAAAGTAATTTAATTACTTTCAAATTATAGAGGGAAAGTAAGAAAGAGAAGCACCTTTAACATCTGATCGTGTGCAATACTGCCAAGAAACTTCCTGTCATGAGAATAAGCTAAAAAGCCAAAGAAAACCATGGGTCAAAAATCATATCATTCACCACCCACTATCCAGCTTTAGGGCCAGGAACAAACAAAAAAGATGAAAACATACACATATACATGCTCATGCATGAACACAAAAGACCATATACAAGTTAAATTTTGAAAAAGTGATATGAGATATAGAAAATTACATTAAAATCATCTCCTTGCATCAATTGAACCGAGACATTAAAAAAACAAAGAACTATTGATGAATAGATTTTTGTAAACAGAAACAGCCTCTCTAAATTTCGAGAACAGAGGAAAAGACTATATATTACCAAGGCATTCAACAGGATATTCAGAGTGCTCCGCAATTGGTTGGATAACTCTGTTGGGTAATATCCCAACCAGGCTGAACAAATAAGTTAAAGGAAAATTATTTATATGAATGGAAAGGCAAACAAAAGGTTGAATTATGATCCTATCAAAAGCAGCAATGCTCTCATATTGTAAAAGACTTACTTGATAAGCCCATTCTCCGATCCAGTAATGATCCTGTCTTCATCAAGCTAAGATTCAAAAAATCAGAACTTTATTACATGACCAAAGGATAGTAAAATAAGCCTAGTGATGCTGAAATTATCATGTTATCCCCTCACCTTCAACAAAGCATCAATAGAGTTTGGTGAAAGATCAACGAAGCGATCACTGGAAATTAAGTTCATTAAGCAAGAATTTCAGTAGAAGAGGCTGAATCAGCAGTGCTAAAAAAATAGAGCATCTAATTCATGTCTCTCCACCATAAATGAACAATTCCATCATCAATTACGTTCATCACACTCATTAGTTGTTGACATGTTCCACATCAAATACCTGCAATCCTTGAAATATCCCCACGAATACAATAACAGGTTTCCAGTTTGTGATCCGCAGACAACTTTCCTACCATTCTGATAACCCAAAAAAAAAGGGAGAGAAAGAAAGAAAAAACAAATACACATCAGATATATGAATAATTAAGTGAAAAGCACATGTAAATTATCAGATCCCCTTCCTTACATATTTTTTCTTTTCTTTTTTTCAATTTAATGTATCGCAGATGCATTTATCTGCAGATTTTCAAATTCCTTAAACAAATCAAAAGTTCAATAAGAATATTTAATACATATCAATCAACAAGTTTATGTATCCTTCTCGGGAGTCAGGACCATCCTATGGACTTTATTAAAGGTGTCACAGACATTTACCTGCAGCTCTAATATATCTAACTACTAGAATTGTTTCTTCCATTTTGCAGGCAAATGCATAGAGCGACAAACACTTCCTGATGGTTAGTGGGATAAGGCATCAAGAATTCAGATTGATCACCTTAAGACAAATATTTTTTTAATGAGAAGTTTATTCCATAAATATGTTTTCAATTTCATGTATATAATTCTCCACGTCAGTTTACCTACTTCACAGACTAAAAGGGAGAAAGGATCATTCCCTGAGAGCGTTTCCTTTTAAACGTATTAAAACATGACATAATATGAAACATGATTCTTTCTAAATAAACAGGTCCAGTACAAAAGCAACTCAACATATTCAACTGTTACATCAGTTAAGCTTCTAAGCTCATGTACGTGTTGGTTTGATGGACCATCCAGAGACCATCCCCATGCTCCACAAACACTTCCTTGTACCACATAATTATAAGAGAATGGCGAGACCGTACACATGGCCAAAGAGGAAAAAATATATCCTTTGGTACAAAACCAAAAAAATGTAATTAACTAAGAACATGATACCTTCATTATAACAACAGACAATAGCTCATCTTCAGAAAACTCAGACTGAGCTTGGACCTGTTGAAAAATGGAAAGTTGTCAAAATCTATAAAATGCTAGAATTATTGTTAAACAATCTGCAAAAACACTTCAAGAAACACTAGATATATAACTTACTTTGTTACTTCGAAGATTGCAAACAGACAGAGTCCCATCTCCACTTAACAAGGCAAAGAAGTTAAATAAAAATTTTAGACATTGTGTAAAAAGGTCACAGAAAATAGAACATGGAAAAGAATTTATCAACTAATGATGTACAGGGTCTCTATCTGCCAACAGGTGGAACAGAGAAAATTTACAGTAATATCAGAAAGAGGACATCATATAACGCCATAAAAGGTTAAATTTCCTCCCAAGCTAGTACCAATCGTGTCAAACAGTATCAGTAATCTACATATAGCAAAGTTCTTCTGATGTATCAATCAGCATACACTGTATATAAAGTAAAAACAATGAATAACACTAATGTTAAAAATGTGACAAAAAAAATTTAGGTATTTGTTAGCACCAATGTCTTTAAAGAACAGGCACGAAATTTAAAGCATAGCAATGTTATGATTAATTTCATAATTCCTGGAACCAAATTAAATTAACCCTACTTTAGAACACACAAATACTAATTACTAAATTGTTGAGATATGAAATTAAACAAATATATTCTACACACACCTCCCAGATATGCTAAGGGACTGATCTAGCATTTCTACATGGGACATAGTCAGTGCACTTCATAAATAAAAAACAGCTATAGTTACTGAACATACTCTTCCTTTTCCAGCAGTTTCTTTTCATCATACACCAAAATAATTTTTTTCTGGCTAAAATTATACCAAGAAATATAAATGAGAGGGAGAGAATTGCTCTAAAGTATTTAGAAGTAAAAACATATCACTATCTTGCACATAATCTTTCTTTTAGATCAAGTTATAAAGATATTATCAATTATAATTTGATATCAAAATTATGACACCCCTCTCCACCTGGAATTTCAATAAAGATCATTACAGTCAGCACTCAGTCCCAACAGCATTATTACTATTAATATTAATATTATTTAGCTTTTTCCTTTTATTATTAAGGGGCAGGTGGAGAAAGCTACTGGATCACTACCTTGTTCCCAACAGTTTCATCGCATCAGATGTAAATGTCATGTCTGAGATGTAATCTTCATGAGCATCGAATGAATTGCAACAAGAACGTTGTCTAGTATCCCATACCTGCAATTAAGAAAAGCTAAAAAGCATTGAGGTAACATTCATCCCTCCTTAACTCCAAAAGGTCAATAATGCAACAATTTTCACAATAGCTACATGTGGCCAACAGGATAAGGGATATACGAGTATTAAGAAGGGGGGGAGGGGGAATGGATAGATTGCATTGTATTCAAATAAGGAATTTCCAGAAGAAAAACTATTGAACCTTACATGAGATCAGCCCATTGGTGTATTCTTAATTTACACTTGTGGAAAAAAAAAGGGGGGGGGGAGGAGGAGGAAATATAAGACACATAGACTGCATGGCATTAATTACCAGAACAGTAGACTATTTATCATCCAGGTATTTGCATAACAGAGACCAGAGAGGATTTGATGGTAGGTCATTAAATTCTAACTTCTGACTAAGTAAATAATGTATTCAAATATGTGGACTTGAGGTCAAATTGTAAAATAAATGAATGAATCCTAGTGACTGATTGAGTATTATAATTGGTCCAAATGATATGAACAATTAGTAAATAAAGTAACCACTGTTTACCACACTTTCACGGATAAAGCATATAGAATGGGATATCTATGTTAATTATTATCAACGTTCTCCACAACAAAATCTCAAATTCCGAGCAAAATCAAATGCTAAGAATGTGAAACGAAGTCAAACAAGTTACCTTAATGCACCCGTCATCGTCTCCTGAAGCAATGGTTGATTCAGTCAAGCATATCAATCTATTGACCGCAGCCCTGCTTTATGACACAACACCGGATGCAAATTTAAAACCAATGAACATTCTCAACATTATGTAAGCCAAACCATGACACATGAATAATTGAGGCAAATCAACCCACCCATGGGCATTATCAACACGAGCAATGGCAGACCCAGTTTCCACATCTGTCGCCAAAATTGTGCAATCTGGAGAACCCGTCAGAAGTGCTAAACCAAAAGGCATAAGAAGCATTTAATGGCAAGTCCAAGTCGTCCGCATTAAATCAGCAATAACACCCCCCCCCCCCCCCCAACCCACACACAATAATGAGGATGAGCTAAGTGGAGGAAAAAGTCAATAAGCAACAAATTTAGTGCATTACCACGTCCACCATTGATAAATCGAACAGCTCTGCAAGACTCAGTGTGGGCATGAACTTCCAACCGCCTAGAAAGACCCCATTATGCTATAGAATTATAAAGAACAGGAAATGTATGCAAAATAGTAATGAAACTCGAAAACAGCCAAGATTACTATCCACGTGGTTGTACCTATGTATTCAACAATTTTATAGGCAAGAGGCAAAATTTATACCTTACCATGAACTTCCAACCGCCTAGAAGACCCCATTATGCTATAGAATTATAAAGAACAGGAAATGTATGCAAAATAGTAATGAAACTCGAAAACAGCCAAGATTACTATCCACGTGGTTGTACCTATGTATTCAACAATTTTATAGGCAAGAGGCAAAATTTATACCTTACCGGCAGGTTATCAGCGCTATAACGGTAACTGCCAAACACAGTTTCAATAGAATGATTAAGGCAAATGCAAAAGATTGTGATAATAAAAAATCACTAAAAATAATAAACTTGATTAACCATGGAAGCAGGTGAATGTAAAACGCTAACACCAAATCAACTTACAGGTGAAGATCACCGTTAATCAGTGCCGCGGCAACAAGGTGGTCCGATGGATGAAAATCAATATCAAATGCGAGTTTCCCTAAATTTATTTCCATTTCTTTCTGGTTCTAGCGTCTTCTGTTGAACAGGAAAGCGACTATTACTGCTGAAACCCTGATTCTAGGCTTCCAGCAATCGCAGAAGCGGCCGCCTCATGCACAGAGGCTTAAGGTGAGTAACTAGGGAGTACGATGGTCATTATACCCGCGCCTGTAAGAGAATATTTCAACTGAAAAATTAATATTACTGCTATAAATATACATAAATTTTTTTTAAATTTTTAATAATTAATTTAATCATAATTTAAAAAATAAATTATATGATTAAAATATAAATGAGAGTGATCATGTGTTATAATAATATTAAAAATATTTTTTTAATATATTAGTATATAAGAATAAAAGCAAAAGATATTTTTATAATTTAAAATAATTAATGAGAGGTTATAAATTTCTAAAATAATTTAATACTTATTGTTTTTTAAACTAAAATATTTAAAATTTAATTACATCTATGACTTAACCGTTCACTTATGAGATATTAAAAAAATTTAAAGTCCCATATATAATATAAATTAATTACTTTTAAATAAAAATAAATAAAATTTAAAATTAGCTACTTACTTATTACTTAATTACTACTCACTTATTATGATTCAAAGCAATTAGCAATATATAATAATTGGTGTTTCTTTTTTTTTTTGTATGTACTTTCTTATTAATTAAAAATAGAAAATTAAATTAAATTAATCGTGCCATAAATAAACGGGCCGGGCGCCGCTAAAAATCTCAGCTGGCTTGCCATGTCATGCAACGCCTCCCAAAAGACTGTCCACATTCGGCGGAGAACTGGCCTAATGCGCCAGCATTTAAAAACTCCCTCTGCCTTCTTCTCACTGTCACGTCCCCTCCGTTTCTCTTGCCTTCTTATCCAAGTCTCTCGTTGTACGTCCTTAACGAGCGATTTGCTCGGACCCTAGCTTTCTCTGTAAGTGCCGTTTCAATATTTTCGAGAAAGTTCATCATGTTGCTAATTACGGATACGTGACACTGTTACATTTTTCTTTTGACTTTGTAAGGGTCAGTGGATTTCTAGGGCTTCTTTTTTTGGATAAACATCTGAGTTGAGGTAAAAGCCTCAGCTTTTATTCTTAAGGGTTTTTGTTTTTAGTTGTAGAAGTTGGTGTTTCGGGTTGCACGATACTTATTGCTTGATTAATAGTCTTTCTACTGAACCCCGTATGTTGAAGATTTTATTCCGTTAATAGTTTGTTTACTTTGTTTCGTCTACCATGTAATGTTGGTAGCATTCTTTGATCGGAAGGGTTAAGTGATGCAAGAGTGTATATTAATTTTTACTTGTTTTTCTTCTATATGAGCCAAACCCCATTTCTCTATTATCTATGTTGCATGCTTCTTATTGCTTAATGAGTAGTCTTTCTACTGAGACCCGCGGGTTGAAGATTTTGTTCCGTTAATAGTTTGTTTGTTTATTTGTTTCCTCTTTGATCGGAAGGGTTAAGTGATGCAAGAGTGATTTTTTCTTCATTCTATGCGCCCCAAGCCCCAAGCCCCAAGCCCTTTGCCCTTTATCTATCAAAGTCACTACTGTTGGTTTGTTTCCTTATTCCTTATTTATATTTTTTTCAGCATCCTTATGGCTGTTGCGGTTTTATCTTGGCAGGTGCATTTTTAATAGATTCACGTTGAAAATAATCAGGACAAAGGTAAAAGTTTAGTGTCCTCTTATCTTCTATACATTTTCCATTACAGTCTCGTGGTTTAGTTGGAACAGTATGGTAAATATATACAAACGCATATGTCAAGAATGTACAAGCTCAACTTTACACGTGAATATGGTGTGTAAATTGCAAGGCCAAAGCAAAAAATAGAAAAGGCGAAAGAGTAGTTTGAATCTGTCTGGAATGCCAGGACGCTCTATAGCAACCTCAACAAATTTAAAGGCCATTTATATTGTCTTTGTTTTGCACAATCAAATGCATTTACAAGTTTGTTTGTTTGTTTCTTATTTTGAATAATGCAATATTGCTTATAGAAACTAACTCTTTTTTTTCCCTCCAAATTTATGTAGATGAGCAGCATTCTCCTTAGAAAAGATCGGAAAGTTATATGCCATACAGTGTGCATTGACCCACCGGCTAAACTGTATGCATTTTTATCTTTCGTGCATCTATTATATTGGAACTTTTTTTTATCAAAACAATAAATAAAAGAAGAACCTGCATCATAGGAAGTCCTATTGCTTGCAATATAATTATATGTCATTACTCATATTTATGCAATAGCAGTGGTGTTTTACTTTGTGGTGCGACTCTGTGCTGGCTGGTTTTGGAATGGTAATAATTCGTCAGATGACTCAGATCTGATCCAAGTTACTGGATGGAGTAATTGGGCATCGAGTAAGATGAGAACCAATAAATCAGAGAGTTATTCCAGCTTCATGGCTATTCTGAAAATTATATTCATATTGGGGACTTACTGAGAACAATCAAAAGATCTATTTCATTCTTAATTAATATGGAGAGATGACATCAGTTAAATTCTTGGTAGGGTAAGCGGTAGGTTTAAGTAAAAAGGGATTTTATTATAGGGTATTTCTATGCTACCACCTCATTGTTGAGGCGGTAGTATACAGCCCCCTCACAAAGGTTGTGGGTCCCACAAAAAAATGTAGGGCCCACCCAAAAAATGAGTTAGAGAGAAAGACCAAAGAAGACAGAGGGAGAAGAGAAAATGTTTCTCCTGTATATATTGTTCTGATAGAGAGGAAATATATTCTAGTGTATATGTAGGGCAAATAGGGATAAAGAAATAAAGACTATACTATCCTAACTACTTACAAGCATTTATAATACAGCCATTCAATAAACTATTCTACACTCCCCCTCAAGATGGTGCATAGATATCTCTCATGCCTATCTTGCAAACACAACTATGAAAATTTTTACCAGGAAGACCCTTAGTAAAAACATTAGCTATTTGATTACTGGATTTGATGTAGGGAATATTTATTATCCCTTCTGTTATTTTTTCCTTGATAAAGTGTCTGTCAACTTCTATGTGTTTAGTTCTGTCATGCTGAACTGGATTGTGTGCTATACTTATAGTTGCCTTGTTATCACAAAAAAGATTGATAGAGGACCCATCATACACTCCTAACTCTTGAGTGAGTCTTCTTAACCATAAGACTTCACAAATCCCTTCAGCCATAGCTCTGTATTCTGCCTCTGCAGTAGATCTAGCTACCACAGATTGTCTCTTGCTCCTCCAAGTGACAAGATTTCCTTCAATAAAAGTACAGTATCCTATTGTGGATCTTCTGTCATCTACAGACCCAACATGATCTGAATCTATATAGGCTTCTACCTTCAGGTGTTCATGTTTTGAGAATAGTAGTCCTTTTCCAAGTGAGGATTTCAAGTATCTCAGGATTCGAAAAACTACTTCCAAATGTGCAGTGCGAGGGTCATGCATAAATCTGCTCACGATACTGACTGCATAGGTTATATTAGGTCTAGTATGAGATAAGTAAATAAGTTTGCCTACAAGTCTTTGATATCTCCCTTTATCCACCAACTCACCGACGCCATTCTCAAGGTGATGATTTTCAATGATTGGAGTTTCTGCTGGTTTACACCCTAACATACCAGTTTCTTGAAGCAGGTCTAGAACATACTTTCTTTGGTTGATAAAAATGCCTTTTTCAGAGCGAGCAACTTCTATTCCCAAAAAGTAACTTAGTTTTCCCAAGTCTTTAATCTCAAATTCTCTGGAAAGATTTACCTTCAATACAGCTATCTCATCATTATCATCTCCTGTTACCACTATGTCATCAACATAAACAATAAAGATAGTGATCTTCCTATCATTTTGTTTAAGAAACATAGTGTGATCTGCATTACTCTGTCTATAGCCAAGCTTCAACATTGCCTTGCTGAACTTGTCAAACCACGCCCTGGGTGACTATTTTAAACCATATAGAGATTTATGTAACTTGCAAACTTTCCCTTTGGTTTTTTGAGATGAAAAACCTAGAGGAATCTCCAAGTACACTTCCTCCTTTAAATCCCCATGGAGGAAGGCATTCTTAACATCCAGTTGATGTAACTTCCATCCATAATTTGCAGCACATCATAGAAGAACCCTAATAGTGTTCATCTTGGCTACAAGGGCGAAGGTCTCTTCATAATCCACTCCATAGGTTTGAGTGAAACCTCTGGCTACTAGTCTTGCCTTGTATATGTCAATTGATCCGTCGGGTTTCAATTTTATCGTAAACACTCATTTATAGCTAACTGCCTCCTTGTTAGTAGGACGAGTGATGAGCTCCCATGTATCATTCTTTTTTAAGGCATTCATTTCTTCTATCATAGCTGCTTTCCACTTTGGATCTATAAAAGCTTCTTTCCAATTCTGTGGAATGTGAGTTGCAGACAAAGAAGATACATATGCTCTATAGGAAGGAGATAAATGGTTATATGAGAGAAAGTTAGATATGGGATGCTGAGTACATTTCCTAATTCCTTTCCTAAGGGCAATAGGGACATTGGACTCATCATCACAAACAGAGGTAGGATTTGACTTACTTTGAGGAATTTAAATTCAAGTCGAAGAAGGCTCTTGGCAAGGTAGAGTATTCTGATGTGCTTTTTGTTTCCTGGTATAGAGTATGGGTTCTTTACATCCCCTTTGTTCCTTAGTGACTTCTTCAGGTTGCTCTTCAAGTATTCCAATAGACTCCCCCTGAGTGGGTAACTGGTAGGAGGGATTAGTGCCGATCAACACCTCCTCATCATCATCAATGACTCCCCCTGAAGAGGAGGCTGGTTAGTAGGAAAAAATGCCTCATCTTCACAAAATGTGACATCCATACTAACAAAAACTTTTTTAGTTGAACGATGGTAGCACTTGTACCCCTTGTGTGTAGGAAAGTAACCAATAAACAGACACTTAAGGGCTCTAGGATCTAACTTTCCAAGGTTTGCTTTGGAGTCATGAACAAAGCAAACACAACCAAATACTTTGGGTGGAACAATATAAGAATTAACTCCCTGAAGGAGTTCAAGAGGAGATTTCATTTTTAAGGTTCTCAATGGCATCCGGTTGATCAAATAAGTTGCAGATAGTACTGCATTACCCCAATAGATCTTGGGAACATTCATCGAAAACATCAAAGTTCTAGCAACTTCCAAAAGGTGCCTGCTCTTTCTCTCAGCAACTCCATTTTATGCAAGAGTATTAACACAGCTTGTTTGATGTATTATACCACAGTCACTCAAATAAGTTTGGAACTCCCTGTTTTTGTATTCCCATCCATTGTCACTACAAAGAATCTTTACACTTGCTGCAAATTGAGTGCGAATCATAGCATGGAAATTCTTGAAACAAGGAAAAGCTTCATCCTTTGGATTCATTAAATACACCCATGTAGTTCTGCTAAAGCAATCAATGAAGGTAACAAACCATTTGTAACCAGATAAAGATGATATATGACTAGGACCCCACACATCAGAATGAATGGTTGCAAAAGGAATAGAACTTTTATTATCACTAGCTGAATATGAGGTTCGAGTATGTTTAGCATACTCACAAGCATCACAAACTAAGTTACTTCTATTACATTTTGCATATAATCCGGGAAACAATGTTTCCATAACTCCAAAAGAAGGGTGTCCTAATCTTTTATGCCGCTGCATCAATTAAGAATACGCTAAGTCTGCATGATAACTGTGAGACATGAGATTGCAAAAATAATCCTCCTGATTGTCTGCTAGGACATATAACCTATTCTGGACTCTACCACTGCCAATCACTTTCTCTATCTCCAGTTTCTGAAAGACACAATGAGAAGGGAAGAAAGTAACTTTGCAATTTAGATCTCGGGTGATAGAACTAATGGAAAGCAGATTATTAGGGAATTTGGGAACATAAAAGATAGAGGATAAATGTAATGAAGGTGTACAAGTCAATGATCCTTTCCCAAGAACTTAAGAGAGATTTCCATCAGCAATTCTCACAATTTCATTTCCAGAACATGGTGAATATAGAGTAAAAAGTTCAGAGGAGCCAGTCATATGATCAGAAGCGCCAGAATCAATAATCCAAGGTCTCTTCTGAGGTAGAACTATAGCAGATAAAGCTAAAGAGGATATACCTGAATGAGCAAAGTTTGAAACTGAAGTGGAAATATCACCCTTTGAGGACGAAGTATCACATTTGGTCATCATTTCTTTGAGAGCTTGAATTTCTTCCTTGGAAAAAACTTCGTGTAATTGAGATGACCGAGAAGAGTCACCACTATGGGTTTCAGAGAAATGAGCTTGTGGTCTAAAAGAACTACCCCTCCTTCCTCCACAGCTTTTAGTAGGTTTCCCTTTAAGTTTCCAGCAATGCTCCACAGTGTGCCTCATCTTGCCACAATAATCACACTTCAAATTATCTTTATCTCCTTGTTCACTAGAGTAAGAAGGTTCAACTGGTTTTTTGAAGGCACTGATGTTTAAGGCAGATTTATCAACAACTGGAGGAGCAAGCATAGACATCCTTCTACTCTCTTCCTGTTGGACATAGGAATACGCTTGCCCAAGAGTAGGAAATGGTTCCCTTCCAAGGATATTACCCTCGATTTGAATCAAACACCTTTTCTTCATCCATGAGCTTCCCAATTTCATTAATGACCTTAGGGTTAGAAATTCACAGATCCATGTAGTAGTTAAGCTCTTCCCAAATGCAGCCCAACTCATTGAAGTATTGAGAAATTGGTTTTTCCCCTTGTTTCAACTCATGAACTCTCTTCCGAAGCTCATAGACCATGGCATAATGACCAACCCTAGAATAGGTTGCACTCACAGCCTTCCATATGTCTTCAGTAGTTTTCATGAACATAAACCTTTTTCCTATCTCAAATTCCATGGAATTGATCAGCCAAGACATCATAAGAGAATTCTCGGCTTCCCATTGATCAATTGAGGGATCATTTTCAGCAAGTTTCTTCTTTCTCCCACAAACATACCCATACACCCATCTAGCAGTCAATGAAAGAGTAGACGCTTGTGACCAGGCAAGATAATTAGTCCCATCTAATTTCTTAGCACTAATCTGAAGTTCAGGGTTATCAGAAGAGATATTAACGGTGCTCATACTAGAAGTGGTATTTCCAAGAGCTATATCTATCTCCTTGGCAGCCCCACTTGTTACCTCAGACATTATCACAACAGATATCACACAGTCAACAATTCAAAAAACAACTTCTATCACACTCCCAACACACAAATCCTTCACCAATACAAGAAACCAATAACAAAGGTTTTAAATGTGAACTCAGCAATGAAGGCTAAGTGAAAAAGGATGGTAAAGGCTAAAAAATTGTGTTCACCAGAGTCTGGAAGTTGCGGAGGCGCGTGGGCAAACTAGGCAACGCGTGTGATGGCGCGTGAGGCTGGTTCCGGTGACGGGCTTCTGGGAACTGGCCGATCGGAGGCTTCTGGCTTCAATGGTGGTGGCGGTGTCGTCTAGAACTCACCGGAAACTACAGATCGGAGCTTATATGGTTGCGGCGCGTGAACCAGAAGGACGGTGAGTGGAGGAACGTGCGGAAGCTCTTTGCAATGCTGTTCTAGGGTTTTGACGACGGCGACTCTCCGAGTACGGTGGTATATTCAGAATTGACACCAAGCACCTAGAAGTGAATGAATCAAGCCAACTAGGATCTGATACCAAGTTGGAGAGAAAGACCGGAGAAGACAGAGGGAGAAGAAAAAATGGTTCTCTTGTATTATTGTTTTGATAGAAAGGAAATACATTCTAGTGTATAGGTAGGGCAAATAGGGATAAAGAAATAAAGACTATACTATCCTAACCACTTACAAGTATTTACAATATAGCCATTCAGTAAAATAGTAAACTATTCTACAAAATGTGAGCCCCACCCATAGGTCCACAGCCTCTTGTGAGAGGCTGTACTGCTACCCCCCAACAGTGGGGTGGTAGCATAGCAATGCTTTTTATTTTTTTATATATATATTATATGGGGAAGAATAATTTTTGTGAAGTAATAAACATAAGCTGTTTTATAGCAGCATTTTTCTGCTCTCTGAACTTGGGTTAATAAAAAAAATTCTAATTTTATTCAAATGGTTCAAAATAGATTATAGTTCTTAGAAGTGACTTCAAAAGATTTGATAAAAGGACATTTCTCATGAAAAGTAGCAAGAAAGCTTAGGGAGATTTTCCAATAATAGAAGCTATATGAAGGGATTGATTTGAATTAGTTCGTTTTTGTTTTACTTAATAATGAGGTTATGAGACCTACCCAAATGAAGTTCTTCCTTGTTATATGCCTTTTGTAGATAGTATTGTACTTGTTGTTTGGTTTAGTGAAGCAGGATGGGTCATATGGATAAACAAACGTCAATGGGCCCAACTCATCTTAAAAGAGCGCTCGTAAGGTGAGGTTTACTCGACTCTTATATCTCGTGTTTGCTGTGGCCCCTTAGATGATGTGGGACTTCCATAGGGTCTCCAGGGTTTCGTGATGCCCATGCATCATACACCCACCCTTTTCAAGAAGCTCCCCACATCGCTAGGCTTCGTACCACCTGATGCAAGACAGTTCATAAGGATAAACAAACGTCAGCAGGCCTAACTCATCCTCAAAAGCGCACTTGTAAGGTGAGGTTTACCCGGCCTTTATATCCTGTGTTTGCTGCAGCCCCCTAGACGATGTAGGACTTCCGCAGGGTTTACAGGGCTTCTTGATGCCCTTGCATCATACACCCACCCTTTTCAATAAGCTCCCCACATCGCTAGGCTCTTATACCACCTAATGCAGGACAGGTCATAAGGATAAACAAATGTCAGCGGGCCTAACTCATCCTCAAAATTGCGCTTGTAAGGTGAGGTTTACTTGGCCCTTATATCTCATGTTTGCTGTGGCCCCCTGGACGATGTTTGACTTCCATAAGGTCTCCAGGGCTTCCTGACGCCCTTGCATCACTTAGATGGGCTAATTCTAATTTATAAACAGACTCATAAAGAAAAGGACTTTTGAGGCTCCAGGTTAAGTAGAAGTTTAGAACCAAGGGTAATGAAATGTTAGTTTAGCAATGGTAGAAGGAACAACATTCCATGAAGATTGAGGACAACTAGACAAGAGATGCATAAGGATAATCATATTGAAGATAATGTATTTCATGTGGAGACAGGCATATGAAATATTGTTCCTTTGAAGGACACCATTGAAGGCAGATGGCCATGTTTATAGGTCTGCTTCTATGTTTGTGGGTGTAACGTATATAGAAGTTATTTTCCAAAGGTAGGTAATGCAAGATATAGTTGCAAATGGTGCTAGGTAAAACTGAAAGGTGGAAGAGATCATACTTGAAATTTTCCTCATTAAATATATATATATATATATATATAGAGAGAGAGAGAGAGAGAGCCATATACTTATGTTTGGCTCTATGGCTTTTGTTTATTGCCTCCTTCAGGGTTACCTGAGCTAATGCTCTCTCTCTCACACACAAACACACACACAGATCTTGTTTTCTTCTCTGTTTTCGCATGATTCCTTCTACTGTTCTCTACTCTTTGGTACTGCTTCCAAAAAGATTCTTCTTTTATTTAATGCAAATCAATGGAGAATTTAATTATTGCCAAAATATTTTTTCTACAAATAAGGGTAAAGTTGGAACTAATTCCCAATTTTCTCTATTTATATTGCATCCCCTGAACAAAAATCATAAATAACAGTTTGACCAGAGAATTTATCGAAGTGGTGAACATTATATCTAGAAGAAGAAAAATTAGTGAGCATGTTTAAAAATTATTCATCAATTATAACCTGTCTTCTGATAAAGGAATCACCATTTACAGTATGATATATTGACTGATAAATCTCTTGACCTGAAAACACTTACAGGCCTCAAAATTGGAACATAGATTCTATAGTTCCAAAGAAGAAGACATGTGGTCTTTTTGGATTGCCCCAGTTTTCATTACGTCCTGCTCCAGAGAGTGTGCGTGACCGGCATGAGTGGGGGAGATTTTTGAGTTTTTTACACAAGTATGACATGGTATTTGATTAATGTTTTTTAAATCCCTTCTTTTCTCTTCTCTTGCTTTTATTAATATTCTGGCAGATATAGTTCCTCTCACTCTTTCTTTATTGTTTTTCCCCTCTCCTACATGGAGAGTTCTATTTCATGTTAAAGGAAAAAAAGTTTGTCGGTGCTAGCATATATGTATGAGTAACTAATCAATTACTTGTATATTTCCCTCGTGCTTTTTCTTTGTTCTTCTAAGCAGTTAAATGTAATTCACCTAGACTTTACGTTTGCAGGTTGCTACTGCAGAGTTTGAGCAGTTCAAGTTTTACATACTGTCTCCTACTGAACCCTCACCATCTAGCCTGGTCAGAGTTGCATATTGGATGGACAAGGCATGTAGTGCAGATAATCATTCGAGGGATTGTGAATCAGGTGTTCCTTCTACATTTAATTTTTCTCATGCTCAAACAGTAATCCTTGTCATATACAACAAATAGATGCCTAACAACAGAAGAAACTCTTGTACAAATGTGGTATAAGAACACAAGCGCACACAATGTTCCCAATTATTTGGACTAGGTTCTTATGTTTTTACTTTGCTACTGAGATGTGGTGGAGGATCTTATTTGTATTCTTCCATAGCAGGTTCTCATCTGGCTGAGGGGCAATGTAGATCTGATACAGTAATGGCAAGAGGTCCAGCAAGTGGTGCAGATTTATGCATCCCGGATCTTAAGTTTACGCAAGTTGAAGATCGTGCTTGTCATTCTGCAGCTGAACCATGTAGCAGATCTCAATCTCATGTTGTGAAGCAGGATAGACTACCTGAGAAAAATTACATAAGGGTAGACCCAAGTTACCTGAAAACACTTGGTCAGGTTCATTCTGGATGGATTTTTGGTGGAATAGCTGAGCTTGTAGATAATTCAAGAGATGCCAAAGCAACTAAGTAGGTTTTATGTTTTGTTTCTTGCACTGTCAATTAATTTGTGTCTTTTCTAGTAACCTTGCTAATTTCTATCTATTCTGGGTTTTTTTTTTTGCTGGCTTTATTGTGCCTTATTTCTTATATGTCTTGGAACTGCTTCCAATGCAAATGAATGGGTACCGCTAGTGTAAGAATTCAAAAATCTGTTAATACTTTTGGTTTGACGTGGGAAATATTTGGAAATGTTAACATCAGTATTCAACAGGTTTCAACAGTTTCTTGTAGGATTTTTTTCAGTAGTTTCTTAAATAGTAGAAGTATTATTTTGAGCGGCTGTAAGTTAGGTACTAAGGTTATGAAAGGGTTTTGAATAGTTTGCAGTTTTAATATGATTGATCTTGGACTTGTTAGTAGCAACTTCAGAGCTCTAATGTTAAATCATACAAGTAAAGTTAAGAAGACAAGGAGTTAATTGCACCTACATTTCCTTATCCTCTTACTTGAGGGTAAGAAGTCAAAATATTGCTGTTTGAAATATATGTGTAATGTCTGAATAGAATATGCAGAATACTCATGCTTATATAGGTATTAGGCCCCTTCTACTTAAAGTAGAAAGTCATAGCCATTAAGCTGCGTTATTCCTGTTGGGACTTTTTACACTATTTGGAATGGAAAAGGATTAGGGAAGTGGAATAACTTGATGCATTATATTCTGGATTGCTTTCATGTGAGCTCTTTTTCCCATCAAACTGTAGTTGTTATTGGTGCGATGTAACAGGATGGACATTTTTATAGATATGATAAAGTTGAAGAAATCTGGCAAGGATGTTCCTATACTGTCAGTTATTGATGATGGTCAAGGGATGGACCATGAAGAGGTTGTGAAAATGGTTTCTTTTGGGCACAAGCAACCTGACGGAGATGATCCAGATCGCATTGGCAGATTTGGTGTTGGATTCAAGGTAGCTTTTTCCTTGTTCTTTTCATTTAATTATGTTCTTTTTTGGGGGGGGGGGGGGTAGTTAAGAGTGTGCAATTTACATTTTATTTTGGAATTTTGGGATAGCTTTATGGTGTTAAACCCTGGTTATTGCAGGGAAGTATCTTTGATTCATATTCAAAGTGATAGGAGAGCTGTACTCAGTTATGTTTTTGTTCTGTCTTATCCTTTCTGAGATCTTTGCTGGTTTTGTAGCATATTTTATCCTTTACTCTTGTAACTAATTCTTTCTCTTTATCAATAAGATATCAAATATATAAAAAAAATTGGTCAAATTTTGCTGTGCTTAGCTTGTTTGCTTGAGAGGCTGGCTTAGCTTTTGTGCTTACTGTTTGTCATCGTTGTTGTAATTGAAAGAAGCATTAATTAATCTTGGATGAATTTGTTTCACTATGTTGATATGGGTGCAAGGACTACATAAAAAATAAACCTTAATTCATAACCTTGTTAAGTTTGTTGTTGAATTGGAAGAATAAATTAATATAGCGTCTCTTCTATTTCACCCATATCTTTATTTTTTGAGTTTCTTGCTCTACTGAATTTTAAATTGTTCGTGTGTTTTTTTCTCAGACAGGAGCAATGAGGCTTGGCAGGGATGCTCTTGTTTTATCTCAGACTGCTAATTCCAGATGTATAGCTTTTCTTTCACAGTCTCTGAATGAAGGGAAAGAGGTATATTCCACAATAATATGAATTTTATTATTGTTTTGGTAATTTTTCCAGAGATGCTTAGTGGTGGGTTTAATAAATCATGATCTCATTTCCACGTTGTTCCTAGATTGTAGTAGCTGTAAATGTAATTAGACCTTAAGGTGATTGCATTGAATTTATTATTTCAATATTGTTTTTATTTTTATTAATTTTTACTGTTACTTTATTTCATTCTTTGACTGCAGAATATTGAGATTCCCGTAGTTATTTACCGCCGACAAGGACAATGTATGGAAGTGGATACAAGTGTTCAATCTGAATCTTTGGCAAAATATTATTTGAAAGCCATTCAGGAATTTTCACCATTTAATAAGTATCTAATTGGTGAAAAGGCAGCCTTGTTTTCTGGTGGCACAGGAACACAGATATACATATGGAACCTGGATGAATGGGGATCAAATTATTGTCTGCAATGGCATGATGGATTGAAAGGTGGAAGCTCCTTCCACCAAGGTGACATTTTCATCCGCTCTAGAAGGACCCGTTCTCGTCCTGGCCAAGTCAGTCAAAAGGTTTGGCATCTTCATTTTTGCTTGTATGAGATTGCCCTTTGAAAATTTTGCTGCTCATTTCATGTTTCCTTTGGTTTTCAGGTTCCATTAGATTATTCACTACGATCTTATTTAGAAGTTATCTTCTTAGTTCCACGGATGATGATAAGTGTTCAACATTCGCTGGTAATTCTAATCTGTTTTTTTTTTTTTTTGTGGTTTGAAATTAGATGATATATAGCCCAAGGAAAACAAGAAAAATTGAAAAAGAGTAATTTTTTAGCCTGCTAAATTCAATCTAACTGTTAGCTTGAACTATGCACAGGTTAAAAGTCGACCGCTAGGAAATTTTCTGACTAAAACTGTCATTGAAACCGGTAATGTCTTGGGAAAGCATGTTCAATTGATTCTGGGATTCAGTCAGTTAGAATGGGAGCAGACAAACTGTGGAATATTTTTATATTGGCATGGTCGCTTAATTGAGGTGAGGAGTCGGTCCATAGTGTAGGTTTAACCATTTAACCATTAGCGGGCTTTTGGTACAGCATTAGCATTTGCGTATGCCTGTATGTTGTATACCTTGATATAAACACTCAGAATTCAAGATCCTCGTGTTTGGTATGACAACAGAAAATCATTCAAATTATACATGAAGTACCCCAGATTATACATTCAAAAGCATGTCTGTCCAATATGTGGGGGTACATACCCGAGTGAAAATGCTAGTGTGTCAAACTCCCCCAAATGGGCATAAATACTTTGATATTAATAATTTGTCTATATATTCTTTTCATTTGTATGTCCTGCATATGAACTAAACTTCATTTTTTTCTACTTTTTACAGGCATACAAGAGAGTTGGTGGCATGATTCATAATGCAGATGTGGGTCGGGGTGTAATCGGTGTCATTGATGTTACTGATTTAATGGTATAAACTCTATTAGAACCTAGAAGTACTTTGCAGTAATGTTATATTGTTTGTCATCGGTTTACCTTTACCACAAAGTCCCTAACTGTGTAAAACCTATGTACAAACAGTATGTGCTTTGGTAGTTTGTTCATTTAGGGTGCTTAGCTTTTGTGACTTGAATTATGTGCATGTGCAATTTTGCCAAAATAATACCAATGTTATAAGCCTCCATCACAATAATTTAAGCTTCTTATCTTTCTTTATTTCCTGTGTGCTGTTTTGGAACAGATACAATAACTTTTCCCCCGTGTCTTCATATAAAATGCTTATTAAATAATTAGCTGTTGTTTCTGTAAAAGACATTTCATTCTCTTTACAACATCTGACTCCTGTTTACCCTTTCGTTCTTCATGGTGCAGAATGGTGGGGATGGTCGTGTCTGGGTGCATAATAACAAGCAGGGATTCCAAGACTCTGAATCATATGCCCATCTAGAGCATTGGCTTGGTAGAAAAGCAGATAAATACTGGGACAATAATTTTGATTCACTTAAGTTGGTAAACACTGGTTCTGTAAATTCTATACTAATAACAGATTTTTGCCTAATGCTTGTTATTCCTTATGCCCAAGTGGTTTACTCCATTGGAGGTTGTTTTTAATTATCGAATTGGGTTGTTACTCAAAATCAAATTGTGGATGATCATTGTCAACGTTTTATAGAACACGTGTTCAAGGGTTGACATTTGATTTGTAAACTGGGTAAATGAGCCATACTTAGATGAATTTATAGAAGGCCTTGCATTTCTGTATTCACATATGCACCAACTACGAACTATATGGCTTGAGCAAGTATATCTTCCTTTTCTGGGAAGGTGAACTAAACTTATTTGTTTACTTTTACATCTTCTCCAGGACAAAGATAATTGTGTCTACAAACCAGATCACGAATGGGTACAATGTGACAAGTGCAGAAAGTGGAGGATGTTGCCTTCTGACTTTAACAGCAGAATGTTGCCTGCACAATGGTATGCTTGAAGATATGATACATCCACGTTGTTTGGATACTTGGTGCCTGCTTACCTGCATGTGGTTTACAGATGCATATCTACTTTAGTAACTTAGATTTATCCTTCATTGCACATCTGTGTTGGTGAGGTGATGATTTTCTTTTACACTTATTGTTGTTTTGTATTGTTCAGAGTTTCCAAATGTTAGTTATGTACATATGTTATAATGATTATCTAAATTTCCCCCTAACTAAGTACCAAGAACAGATCCTTATGGGCCTAGTTTGTTTAACATGCCTATGTTGAGAAGGGGATTTCTACTCTTTCAATGTGTTTATGCGGCACATAAAAAGGTTTGGAAGTCATAATATGTTAGTGAGATGGCATAATATACTTTGTATAGTTGCTTTGATCAGTCAAATAAGAGGGTTATAGTAACTATTTTTTATGCACATGCACTATTATGTAGTTAGGTTGGTAATGATTGGTTTTATTCCTATCTCATGTAGTAAACACTGTTTTTGGTTGGCATTATAATACTTTTCAATTAAACGCCTGTTTTTTGGGCTTGTTTGCAGTTTGGAGACAAAAAAATGCCAAAGTGATTTAGTAAATTACAGTGGTTTTGTGACTATGTTGACAGTGTAATGTTGTTGTGTCACCCATGTTTTCTCCATCTTTTGGTAACATAAAATTTGGTGCCTCATGCTTTTCTTTAATTGCTCAGTGAACAACAAGATTAGAAAGGATATCATACAGGTTAGGAATAGTTCAGTTGATTTTGATCTGTGAAGCTAGCCTTTAGTTATATTGTCCAGTTATAAAGGAATAGAATACTAAAAATTTGCAGTTTTATGTTCTTTACGTATATCTGGGGAGTTTTATAGTTGCGCTTCAATTATTAAATGATCGTATATTTGTTTTCTGCATCACTGTTTACTTTTTAATATTGAATTTTGCTAAAACACGATAAGTTGCATTATTCATCTATTGCAAGTTCTTGTTATACTAGGTTCTGTTATATGGATCCCTTCAAGGGAAAGTGTGCAGCTGCTGAACAGAAGATGGGAACTGATCTCGTCATTATTTCCACAAAGCGGTCTGGATATGATTGCATGCAGAAAGATTCTCATTGTAATGACCTGGTGGATATTATGAATGTTTCTAACACTTCAGGTTAGTTGTTTGGGTCTCTTCATTTCTACAAACTTGGCACACAATCTCTGTTCTTTTTAAAGACCATTTAATCTAGAAGCTTGATCTGATAGGTCAAGTTCAAATTGTTCCTTTCAAATCTTTATCCCCTCGTGCAGAAGACCTTGAGGCTTGAAGTTTAGACAATGCATTGGACCTCCACTATTTAGTGTTGACCTTCAATTTAGTTATTAGAATGGAGGCTCCAAGATTTTTATTTTGGACCTCTTATTCAAGGCTTTGAGATCAAGTCAAATAATCACTTAACATAAAAATTTAAGCTTTTGGGATGAGGGTTTCTTTATATGGCATCGAATTCCTCTTTTATTAAAGTGATCCAAGAATATGTGAGTTGTGGGCCTTTCATACCCCTTTGCTGGTCACCCATATAGATTTGGGTCAGTACATGTTCTTGCAGCTAGTGACTCAATGTACCTTTTTGTGATGTGGAGGTTCTCAGCATATGGGAGAACATCACAGATTTGGAGTGCTTTCAGAGAGTCTTTCCAAGTATGTAGTAGGAGGATATGAAGTCAGTTACAGCAATCCAACACTCTAGTAACCCAAAACGAAAATACTCAAAGCAAGAACCAGCAGAAATAATACTGATATTGATTGAAGCTGCAAATCAACTACACGAAATAACATCCAGCAGAGAAATAGGAATGGAACAGAGATACACGCAGATAGGAGGGTGTTCGAGAGACCCTCTGCTCTCCCAGTACTCAATCCAATTTTTGATGCCCCCGAGGCAGACCCTCGGCTAAGCATGTGGGGGCAATTGCCCCCACAAATTTTTTTTTTAATTATATATATATATATATAAAATATTTGACCCCATAACCAAATTTGAAACACATTATTCCTTTGGGCCTTATCAATTTGAAACACAACCCAAAATTTAATAGACAACTAACAATGCATTTGAACACATTAATCCAATTAAACAAGTCTCAACAAAAAAAAAACTCAACCAAGCCTAAAAAAAACTTACTTTACCAATTTACTAAAGTAAAGTTTTGTCCAAAACTCCAAACCCTATTGCTACTCCAACTCCAAGCCTCCGCACACTCACCACTCAATCTCCACGGGACCACTGAGTCACTGACCAGCCCGTCCCCACTGTCTCCACGCACTCAATCTCTGCGCACTCCAAGCATTCTTGCTTCCTCACTCTTGGCCGTGGGACCACCACTCCAGTTCAACTCCTGCTTTTTAACTTTTAAATCCTAAGGTATAAAACTAAGGCTTTTTAAGCTTTTAGTTTCCCAACAATTCTTTGTCATTTAGCTATTTAATATTTTGGATGGTTAATTGGTTATCCACTTATCCTTCTGGAGGTATTAGAAATTAGAATTGTTATCCACATACAAATTTGCCTTTTCCATATGTACTGATTTGTGTTATCTTACATATGAATGTATTTGGAATTTTTGTCTGTTTGAACTTGTTTATTTTTGTTTTTTGTTTTTTGTTTATTTAGTTGAACTTGTTCATGTTTTTTATATATACTAATTGATACAATTGATTATCTCCTCAATTCTCACTATAGATTATATTAGATCCATAATTATTAGGTTCACTTACTATAAGATATGTCTAGTGTTTAATTTACATAATTTGGCATTCTTCAATCTTCCTTGAACATAAAAGTCTGATATGACATTGGAATCTTGAATATCAAGTTCTATCTTTATTTAATTATATATGCACTTGCAGCCTTTGTAACAATCAATCTTTTGTAGGAAATAGTTGTGTTGACAAAGGTTCTTACATATGGTAATTCTTGTTTCTGACTGTATCTGTTGACATTCCATCATTGTGTTTTTTTTAAGCAATGAAATCCTAAAATGGAACTTGATTATTTTTCATATAGTTTCTGACTTTCTGTTTTATTATTTTTCATTCTAGAATAAGTTTCAAATTTGCATCACTTTCAAGTTGAGTTATTCTATCAAGTGATTGATAAACAACTTCAAGAGCTTAACAATAGATTTACAAAAGTGAATACTGAATTGCTTCTTTGTATAGCAAGTTTAAATCCAAGAGATTCATTTTTTGCATTTGATAAGGAGAAATTAATTCGTTTGGCTAAATTTTATCCATCAAAATTTTCTTCTGTGGAGCTTATGTAGCTTAATAATCAACTTGAAACTTATATCATAGATGTTCGTTCTGATGATCAATTTTCAAAGTTAAATGGGATTAGTGATCTTTCTGTAATGTTGGTGAAAAATAGAAAGTATATTGTATATCCAATTGTATATTTGCTTCTGAAGTTAGCTTTGATTTTGCCTGTGGCAATTGCAACAGTTGAAAAATGTCTCTGCAATAAATTTTGTGAAGAATGGAATTCGCAATCGTATGGGAGATGAATGGTTGAATGATTGTTTGGTCACATATATAGATAGAGATATTTTTGATAGTGTTGAAAATGGAAAAATCATACAACATTTTTAAAATATGAAAACACGTAGAGAACAATTGTAATTTGTGTTTTTTTTTTTCCAATGAGAATGATAAGATTATGTATTTTGTATTATTTCTTTTATATATCTCTTTTTTTGCTTAACGAATTGACCCCACTCCTCAAAATTTTTGGGTCCGCCAGTGGATGCCCCCCTGGGTTACGGACACCCACCCAAAGAGACAAGAGGCATTAAACAAAATGACTGAACCTCATTAACAAAAATAAAACGACACAGCCAAGATAATAAGGTCTAGTTGCTTCCCTGCTCTTGTTGCTTCCTACGTCTGCTGTAAGTGAATTTTAGAGGAGCTTTATCATAGGACCACTTGAAGTATAAAGGTTCCTGTATGTGTAATCAGATCCACACACCAGTGATACACAATTTAGAAGACGACTCAGAAGGCCAAAGAATAGCTTTTAGATATCTCTTGAAGTTGTCATTTCTTACGTCCATATTTTCAAAAGGCTAGCATCCTTAGGTTGTTTGGGTCACTTTTGACATGAACATTAAAAGAGAGAGAGAGAATATACAAGAAAGATCATTAAGCTTGCTTATTCCCTTCCAGTACTTTCCACGTGTTTGAAGCCAAAAGTTTTTCTTTTGACTGTTTCTTAAGGAAATGCAGAAGGGGGATTGCATAAATATAAAGGAACTTCTTTATTACAAATAACATGTATCATGGTTGCTGGGGGCCGCATTTATATATTATAATAGGTTTTTTTTTCCTTTCTTTTATTCTTTACGTCCATTTCTATATTATGGTTTACATGATCAGCACTCGGCAGGATAGACTCCTCCTCTGACCTTTATGACTTGAATACTTTGTCAAGTTCTCCGTTAATTTCATTTGTTATATAAGTAGTGATGGTTCGTTTTCATTTCTGATCCTTGCTTTCTCCTGGCCGTTTAGATGAAAAATTGGTCCACTCTGAGGATGTCAGATATCCAGCTCCCAAGAGATTGAGAACGGGAAGACTTTAAGTACGGCCGGTTACAACTACCTCCTGAATATATTTTTGTTTTGGTTCTTAGCAAAGCTTTATTCTGGTGGCCAGTGGGTGATATCAATTTTTTGGTTCTAGTTTTTTGGCTCAAGGTTCAGTCTCCAGATACCTGAATGCAGCTCAAGTTAAGGGTTGATTAGTGGGCCGCTTTTGGAGCCTTGATTGGAGTTCAAGGTTATAGTATTTTTGTTATTCTCTAGGATACTAGCCTTAGGTTCTGTTAATGTTGACATGTGAATAATATTTTTTTGTTTGTTATTGAACATGTGAATAATACTTTTATGTATAGAATATACTAGTTTGAACTGATTAATCACTTGTTTCCTTAGTCTAACATGTGCCCATTTGCCTCTACCATTCTCCCTTTGCTCTTCTGAGTTTGAAACAAGTTTCTGAACCAACTATTGTTGGCTTAGATTGAAATTATAACTGAGCCAACTCTTAACAATTATTCGGATTTGTTTAGAACCCAACTTGACTTAGTCCGCATAATAAACAATTAAACTTGAAGTTGATATTAAAATATTTATTAAATGAATTGAGTTTGAACATGTTAGTACTTTACTAAGCAGCTAAATAGGAAAAAAAAATGATTTAAGCATATGTTACAAAATAATTTTCATATTAAATAAAAAATATGTCAATGTAAAATTATAAATGAGTAAATTTAAGTTTGAATATGACTTTATGCTTGTTTAAATTCGTTAAATCTTAAATTTTTAAATAAAAATATTAATATTAAATAACTAATTTGTTAAAAAAATTACGTTTGAATAAGACAATTAAATTTATATATTAAAGAGTCAAAGCTAATTTATTAAAATAACTTTTGAATCAATTATTGATAGCACGAACATAAATAAGTAAAGGTAAGAAATAGTATTTGCATATCATTAAATTAATACAAATAGCCAAATTGGCTTAAGGAAAAGGACTATACCTCTTCTCATTATGATTATTTATTTATTTTTAGATAGTCAAAATTTATTTAGTAAAGTACACGTATTTTACGTATATTTTAATCGTAACAGTCTAAAAATTAAATGATAGTTACAATAGACTAAAAATGATGAAAAATGACTAAAAAAAAACATTATCCATTTCCTTTTTGTGTATAATAAAATATTATATACATTAAGAAGTATGAAAATAATATACAATGTGTAATAGAAGACCAAAACAAAAGGAAGGATTTTTGTTTGATTCTGTTTTTGTTTTTTCGTATTTGAAAATAGTTTTTAAACATTTTTTAAACACAATTTTGGAAAATAAAAATTTATTTAACTTTGATTTAATATTTGAAATTCAAAATTTGACTTGTCTTTATTTAAATTATAACTTAGTTAATAAAATATATGAATAAAATAATTATTATTATAGGATTAAAATAATACAAATGATTAATTAATTTAGTTTACACATTTATTTAAAAAATTATTACAAATAAAAAGTTATTTTTATATTTTTGAGAAAACAGATAATAAAAATTTACTTAAAATTTTTTTATTTTCTGTTTTAAAGTACAAAAACAAAAAATATTTTTTAAAAATTGAGAATAAAAAATTATATATATTTTTTGTCCGAGTATTAGCGTAAATGATACTCTTCCTAACACTAGAGTTAATTAACTTCATCATTTAAGGTAGGGCTCTCAATATGATGCCCTAGTTATTTTTGGTTTAGCTCACATTTATGAGAATATAGGTAGTTAAATATCACACACACACACACACACATTGAGTTATGAGAATATAGACAGTTAAATATCACACACACACACATACACACATTGAGTTATGAGAATATAGACAGTGAGAATATAGGCAGTGAGAATATCACACACACACACACATTGAGTTATGAGAATATACACATTGAGTTATGAGAATATAGGCAGTGAGAATATCATACACACACACACACACACAGTACATTGAGTTATGAGAATATAGACAGTGAGAATATAGGCAGTTAAATATCAAACACACACACACACATTAAGTTATGAGAATATAGACAGTAAGAATATAGGCAGTTAAATATCACACACACGCGCGCACACACATACACACACATTGGGCACCACACAGATATATATATTTTAATTAATATTTTAACAAACTAATATTTATATTTAATTATCACTAAATTATATTAAAGTTTTAATATATAAATCATATTAAAATTTTATGAAAGTTTCAATTATATAACATAAATTACTATAATAATGTGACACATAAAATAAAAATGAAAAATAATTATATAAAAAATATGGTTGAGGATGGCCAAATGAGAAAGACTGCTGTAGAGAAAGAGATGAGAGGAATCAGAAAATGGTCATATGGTTTTTTTTTTTTTATCTCAAGTTTTTTTTTTCTTTTTTTTAGTCCGATGGGCTGGCCCAATACAGTCAACTTATTGGATGGGTTTGTCCATTTATGCTAGTTGAAATATTTACTTTAACAACCCAATCCAACTCAACTCAACTCATATTTTAACCCAAATATGTACCTTGTAAGTCTGACCTATTTTAACAAGTTTAATTGAAAGTTCAAACGTTTACTCTCACAAATATTATATATTAGCAAAAAAAAAATTTAATTGTTTTTAAAAACAGTAATAATCCGTTTGGAGGTTGTTACAAGGCCCAAAGTAGGGAATGGACTGTTAGCACATTGTGCACATATAGAAACCTTTACACCAGTTACAAATAAAATAAAATATTCTGTAACATAAGACCCAATAGCTCTAATAAAGCAACCTACCCAGGAATAAGAACTTCTCTAGCATCTTTTTTTTAATTAATTAATTAGTAATTAGGGACAATTAATTGATCATTTGCATATATGGAAAATGAGACCCTCCCTCTCTTTTCATTTTTTTCAAAGGTAATTGTTTGGTGTTTGTGCATTAAATTTATGTTCCATATGTTGCATATGCTCATTAGTATATATATAATTCCATTAAATATAATTAATACCATCTATATAACACAAGGTGAAAATGTAATAGAATAATTACAGTGTCTGTACGATGTATATATCTTGGGAGTAATTATACAAAATTGTTTTCTATGTCTAGCATTAAAATTAATGAAATTGCTAAAATCTATTAGTACAAATTTGTTTGAAAGATGCAAAATCTCAAATATTTCATAAAAAGAGAATATATGCTCATAATGCACATGTAACATATCATGCATGAGCCTCACCAATGCAATTTAATGTACCTATTTATTGATGTACATATTCGTAATCCAGACACATTTTCTTGTTCCATACTAACTTCTCTATTTATATTTTAAGTTTCCCTTTGATTTAATGTTATTCTTACTACACCCATTTCACCCTTAGCCTTGCTTGTTCCTACTAGTTTAAGTGTGTATGTTTATTGGCTTTGAACTATCATTATCCTACATTCAACCCTTCTTCATGTGTTGTCTTTCCCCTATACTAATCCCTTTTTTTCCAAACTCTTAAGCACCTATTTAAGTTCCTTTACCTCATCCTACTATCCTGTTAATTCCTACCAACACACCTTTCCTCATGTATTTACCCAATGCCTTTCCTACAAGCCTTTACCTACTCTTAAGGGTCATGATAAGCTTTGGGAGAGGTTTATATAGTTAGATTTGATCAATAAACTTACTAATTAACAGTACCTTGAATAGATATGATCTTACACTGCAATAACATATAAAACATAGGATAATATTATATAGTAGGTGTATCAAATACCTAACTAAAAAATATATATATAAGTTATTGATTGTTCTTTTAGTTATAGATTTTGATATAATTTCTTAATATATAGTAACGTTATCTTTGTCAGTCTTAGACAATTTGCACAGTAAGGATGCACTCAAACAATTCAAATCTAGTAATAGATATTTTCGTTTGACTTTCGTATTTGAAAATTACCTAAATTTTATTCACAAAAAAAAAAAGCACCTTTTATATATCAATCAACTTCTACTTCATAATGGCAAGAAAATTAAGAAGAAGAAAAAAACTACCATTTCGACTCATAAATTGGTTCGAGAGATCAAAATCTACAGTACTTTTCAAACTTAATATGTAATTAAGTTGATTGAGTATCCTAATTTTTTGAATGATTTACATCTTGAAAATTAATATATGATTCGTCTAGATGGAATTGCTTAGAAGCTGGTATTTGGAGTGAAGCTGAGAACCTCTCATTGGTGCCTAAATAAAGCTAAAATGGTGCAGTGGGTCATTAACTGCACTGTAAGTTCTGTATTATTTTCTAGATGGAAAATAAGATCCTTCATTTTCGTTCTCTTTGCTAGGCATTCACCGAAAGTCCAAACCCCACAAAGACTATAGAGCTGGATAATGCAATTGCACCCAGCAAAGAACTAGGGTTCTGATAGTCAGGTGGCTTGTGTGTGTGCAGGTGTGTTCTATCTTCTGTAGTCTTTCTTTTTCTCTCTCTCTAATATAAATCTATATCTCTGTGAGTAGTCCAGTAAATGGTTTGAAGAAGGGGTTAAGCACCCTCATAATCTTAACAAAAGTGGAAAAAGATGGAGAAATGATGACTTAGGAAAATTTTTTAGAAATACTTGTCTTACAAAACATATTACGTACTCACAAAACTATCACAAATCATTATGTGTCATGTTGAGAGAGATTAAAGTTTGATGTGATGTGATGGATACAATGATAATGATAAAAATAAGATAGTTAGTGTGAGTGTGTAAGAGTAATGTTATCCTAATTTTTTTTTAATGAAAAGCGTGTGTGCTGACATGGATTATATTGTGAGAGATTGAGGTAAAGTTATTTGAAAGTAGAGTTTCTTTTTTCAAATTATAGTTTCAAAGATAATCGATCCACACAGTGATTTTTCTTTTCTATTTTTTTAACTATCAGTATCATGAATGATAGTCCACGATTTTGATAATGTAGTTTACCCTTAACAGTACGTCCTGGACTAAATTAGTTTTGATTTTCATCTTCAATTTTGGTCCAAAATCCAAATATATGTTTCATAGTTTTTCTTAACTTCTACTTATTTTCTGTCTATTTATCTATATATATTAAATAATATAGTAAAATATGGATTTAGTGTCTTTGGTCTCTCCAAAATACAAGACAAACTTAACTTTAACAAATTAAAGAAGAAACTATGATTAATACATAATTAAATATTGTTACTCTCATGTTTATCGTGGGTGTAACTCTTGTGCTGATTGGCTTGCGAATGAAAAAGAAATGTATAATTAAATGTTTAAAAATAAAAAGTTATAGCTAGTTAGTAGTAGTTTTTGACCCAAACAAATGGTTGGAGTGTAGTCATGCAAATATATAATTTGACCATATTTTGCCTAAGGCCAAATTCCAGGTTTCTTTTTCTGATCACAAGATTCGTCTCCACTTCTCCACGTATATCTAGCAGTTTTCACTTGAGCTTTAAATTCTACAAATTAATTTTCAACTCATACGAAGATCATCCATCTCCTTATACTCTTTTTTTTTTTTTCCTCCCTCTAAAGTTGCCAAGATGCAGACACAAATCCTTGAAAGGAGTTTAACGAGCAATATATATATTGCAATGGGAAGCCATAAGATTGATCCTTGGTTTCGGCCATCCGGCAACTGTATCTGCATTCTGTGCATGGTAGCAAGAAGAACAACAAGATGGCCTTTGTTAATACTAAACTGATCGATTACCGGAGAAAATGACCTAAGCTAAGTGTTTGCTCAAGAATACACTTCCTCGGACCACATCCTCACAACACAGCGCAATTTTTAATTCAACAATAGGTAACAGCTAGTAGCATATATCTTAAATGCCCCTCTCTGTAGTCAAAGTTAGTCTCTTGTCTTTAGTCCAAGTCTATTCTTAGAGGCCGCTGATATGAAGTTTAAAGATTGGGTTTTTGACAGTAAGAAGATAAAAGTGGATTAATGAGAGTAGTGTTCATTGTCTGTAAACTTGGTTTTTTCATACTGTAAAAACAGTACAATTGGGTAGGAAAGAGACATGGATCAATTACAAATTACAAGATTTTCTCTACGTAGCTGCTCTTTTAGTCTTTGGTTTGTTATCATTTTTTACCTTTGCCACTATCTTTTTTCTTTCAACTTAATTATATCGAGCACTACTGTCTGTCTGTCTGTGGCGAATTGCAGTACGTAATTTAAGGTTGTAAAATTGTGTTTGCCACCTTTGGTTTCCCTATTCTTGAGTATTGATAAATAAACACAAACATGTGTAATTGAGAGAAAGAGTGGTGAGGACAAGAATGATCATAGAAATATTAGGGAAGTGGAGAAAGAGAATAGGAGATGTAGTAGTTATTGATCAGAAATGGATTTTATATTTTAAAATTCCAAACGTATTTTATAGCATTATAATTTCTACTTACTTTATGATATATTATTTGAATTAGATCAAAATATTTTCGGAACTTTTGGAACAAAAAGTGGATGAGAATTGTACTACCTAATTAGTTTATGTCACTTTAGAATTATTTAATTATGCAATTATTTTTCAATGCGATTGGTAATAGGTTTTTTTTTTTTCATGGACTATTTTTATTTCAGATATTTTCTATCACCAGTTGCATATAGAGTATTTGGATAAGAAGCAAAAGAAAATTTCCTGAATTGAGTTCATGCTGAATTGGAGGGCCCTCTTTATACCATCCCCTCTTGTATTAAGAGGGCTTGTCTAACCCTAAAATTTAAAGTTCTTTTTGAGCATTTACTTAGCGCCTGGACAGAGGGGGCTCATCTTTCCCAAGATTCAAAGCTCTTTTGAGCATTTAATTACTTCCATATTGCATCTTCATTTTTTGGACACTTTTAATTCCCATGAATGCTCTTTAATTGTTTCTCTTTTGAGTAATTAATATTCAACATTTAGAATCAGAATGAGCTGCAGTTGCATACATGTCTATATTTGAATTAAATTAAAAATATTTTATATGAAAACCTATATAGTTGTGGCCAAACTGTGAAGATATTGTGAAAATAGCATTACATTTCCTTCCTTTCTTAATATTACTTTCCCTCAATTCCCCCTCCAGATTTATGAGAAGATGCAATGCAAATGATTTACTTTCCTTAACATTGTAGATTCTTTCCACAATTCTAAAATGGCCTAGGGTTCCCAGGATGAATTCAGGCTATAAAACGAATGCCATTGTCATCATTCATTTTCATTCTCTCACAGTCAGTGATATCAGTGAATGAATTTGAGGAGAGATTGAGAGATAATGTCTTACCCGTATGGTTATGGGTATGGAGCCTCGCCCTCGTCCTCGAGCTCCCGGACCCATCAAAATCAGAATTCTATGACCCCTCCTGATCCTGAGCCAAATCCTGCTCCCCCTCAAGCACACCCACAAATACCTGTTGTTGACCTGAATCAGCAATTTTCTCATAGAGTTAGTGAATTTGACTTCTCCACAACACCTTCTCCCTTCAATTATGAGTCTGGTACTAGTACCTCCTACGTCTTTTATGAACCACAATTGGGTAGGATTGAAGACTTCACCTGCCTAGCCCGCTATATAAATCCTCTACCACAACTAGAACCTCCAGGTACTGGTGACGTCGTCTTCCCCACATCACCATCCTATGAAGTTCCACAGGCAGATGAATTCGCATCGCTTCGACAATTAGCCTCCGATGGATTACAATCTGCGCTTCCTGCGGTTCCAGAACCAGATCAGGCACACACTTTGCTTCCCTCATCAGCCCATACTCTTGTCTTTGGGACACCACGTTCGGCAGTTCCACAAGCTGACGGTGTCGTTTACCTGCAACCCTGGTCTGGAGTTTCAACCCCGTTTTCAGAAGCTCGTGAACTCCGTCCCGGTGGTAATACACTGCTCGCATCGGCTCCGACATCAGCCTCTGCTGGCTTATTCGAAAGGACACCTTTTGCTGTCCGTGCGGCGGTTACAGAGGCTGATCAACCAGCTGGTTCAGGTGACGCCACAGTATTCACATCGCTGCCTCCGCTTTCATCCTCCAATGAACCGTTCACAGGTGGCGCCACTGTCTCGGTTGGAATCCCATCTTCATCCAACCAACGGAAGCGTGGGAGGCCAAGGAAGTATTTTGCTCACGCTTTCGGTGGACAACCTGCTGGCCAACCAAGATTGAGACCGGAGTCACCTCGCCCGTCACCGGCACCGGTACCAGTAGAGGAACCTCCGCCGGAGCCAGGACAAGAGCCTGTGGTTCCCCCGCCATCATCCAAGGGCGAAGTAAGACCTGCTTCAGGAAGCAGAAAAAAGACGGCTTCTTCTACTCTTAATAAGGGAAAGACAACTTTGGGTCTCGGTATAATATTCTACTTCTGTTTGAATTTTTTATTTCATGCTTTTTTTTGCTTTTTGTTTTTATTTTTGATAAACCAACACGTCTATGCTGAGAGCAGTGTAAGGTAATATAAAATTAAATAGCTGGCAACTATTATGTTAAAATTCTATAAATTATACGGAAATCTTATCATATATAAATGGAACAATTTGTTTTTAAAACTAAAAGTAATATATATTATATAAGGTTTCTGGTTTTTATATAAATAATGAAGTTCTTATATTAATTATGTATTATTTTTATAACTTTGATTCAATCTTATATAATAATAATAATGTCTACTAATCCTAATTATGCCCTATGTGGCTTTTCTTTTCTTTTTTTTAGGTCTTTTTTGTATTTGGTTCAATTTTATAAAATAAGTTCTAAAACAAATAATGTATTGGTTTAAATAATTCCACTACTGTTTGACATCTCTTACGACAGGATTTTGCTTTTGCAGGGTCGAAATGGAATGAAATTCAACCAGCCACCATCATTGTCTCAGAAACAGAGGTGTCTAATACTTTTCCTTTGTCTTTCTCTTTGTCCCTTTCTTAACCCTATATAGACCTGGGGGCAGCAGGTGATCCCCAGAATGGGGTTTGAAGTTGCTAGTTAATTAATTTAGGGTTTGAAACAGATGCAGGAGGCCAGGAATAACTTGCTATAAGTTTAGGGTTTGTAACTATTTCATTTGGTTAGGAACTTGGGGGCACAGCTTAAGTTGTGGAGGGGAACACAAAGAAAATAAAAATTGAGTTTCAAGAAATACAAAGTGATTTTAGATGCTAGTTTAGTGGTCACTGGCAGGTAATGTAACATGAATTCCATGAATTCCAAAACGAGGTATAAACCTTAAAATTATCGATGAAAATGCAAAGATATACCATATACTATGGGTTTTTGCTCTATACACTATTTTCAAGCTAGGAAATGCAAAGATAATTTCATGAAAATTATCTGATCAATGACTTTGCTGTTTCCAGGATGTTTCTGAGAAAATAATCTCATTTGCAAAAGATAATGGTGCTGTTTTCATATTAGCAGCAAGTGGTGTCCTATCCTCTATTGAGCTTCTGCCAGTGGGGCAACCAGAGACTTCAATGAGTTTTGAGGTTTGTCTTTTTTATATTTAATTTTATTTTTCACCTTTTTTTTTCTAAATCTCATAACTCGTCATATATGGCTTTTTATTTTATTTCTTTGTGGAAATCTCTTCTTTGTTTCTTCATATGCATCATTGGCCTGACTTTTCCCACTGATCTTCCACAATATATTATCATTTCCATCATCTGGTTTTAAGTTAAACTGATGAACAAAAGGGTTTTGAATTTTACAGTACTGTGGTCATTAATTAGTTCAAATAGAAGGCGGGGCAATTAGCTTTGTTCTTGTTTTCAATATTTATGCTCATCTTAGTTGTTTAAGTGATTGCTTCAAGAAGCATATATAGACATTAAAAAGACACGATATGAATATAGATACAATGACACGATAAAGTTTAAAATGTTGCGTTGTGTTTAATAGAAGTATTTAACACGTCTTAAACACAAACACGAATACTGTTTAAAGTATGTGTGCTTGATAAGTGATTGCTTACAAATATTTACAAGAAGAATAGGAGATAATGTGGTGATCTTTTAAATAACTTGTGACACAGGCACTTGTTATGCAGGGAAAATTTGAGATTCTCTCACTGGCTGGTACACTTCTACTGAATAAAGAAGGGGGTTTTGCCAAAACAGGTCACTTAACTATTACAGTGGCTGGAGTAGATGGTCGAGTTTTGGGAGGACGTGTCCATGGCAGCTTAATTGCAGCATCCACTGTTCAGGTTATTTTCCCCTCTATATATGATCCTCCTTATAATGCACAAGCCCTACCTCCATGGTTATGATATTCTCCCTTGATTTATACAGAATTTATTAGATTATCTCACTTAAACTTTTTTTTCTTGTTAAACTTATTAGAGCCACTTATACACTTGTTTATATTGTGAATATTGCAGAAATAGTGTTAACTTAATTACATGTCATTTTTGGATGCATCTTCAATTGGATATCTTCTTATGGGAGTTCCATGATATACTTAATTACAAGAATACTAAATGCATCCATGAGTTGAATTTCTTGTATATGCATTTAATCTTTTGTTAGTTTAATTCTCTTTCTAACTTTGAATGCTATATATGGATAATATAATATCAGTTTTTGTAGTTCAATGATGAGGTTTTCTTATTGTAGATCATGTGAGAGTTAATCGAATTGATCTCACTTAATAAAGTTTCTATTTATAAAAGATGCATACTTTAAAATTAGAGTTGTGTAATTTTTAATATATATTTGATACTCGTATTAGATACTATGTATAACACTTTAAATTAAACTTAATTATAAAAGTCTTCGTAGATCTTAGATCCTCATTTTTTAAAACCTTAACTGATACATGGAAACTTTGCAGATTGTTGGGGGCACTATTACTCCAGCTGCTAAGGGCGGGTCAAGACCCTCCCATTGGCAGCCTGATCAGTTCTTGAAGCTCCATAGACAGATTACCTCCATGAGCCATGAATGGCAAACTCAAATGCAGAAATACAAACAGGAGACGAACGAGGGCCATGAAATAACGAAGAAAAAGCTGAACGAAACAAGACAACAACTGCAAAAATACAAACAGGAGGCGCAGGAGATGAATCAGCGCCATGAAATGACAATGAAAGAGCTGAACGAAACAAGACGACAGCTAAATGAAACAAGACAACAATCGAATGAAACAAAACAAGAGCTTAGTGCAATAAGACAACAGCTAATGAGTACACAAAGTATTGTATATCAGATGCATCAACGTATGAATGCGCAGTTGCCACCTCCTCCTCCCTATTAGATTGGGGACATGACCAAGTAGTAGATGATTGTGTATAGGAGGACAACATAGATAATTATTTGCGGAATTGTGCCTTCGTTGTTAGCATTTGATATAATGTTTTTTTAAAATTCTTGGAATGTTTGTTATACTTCCATATGATTTAATGTCATGACAGATTTTTTATCTATCTTTTGTTGTGCAAAGCCTATCTCTATGGTTATGGATTTAATTATGGTGTATGCTTGGTAATATTGAAAGTGGAATATACAAGGTGAAGAATAGAAATTAAGGGGTTAAAAATTAATGGACATGTTTTGGTTTTCCAAAGTAGAGAACGAAAATAAAATGCAGTTCATGAGATTAAAAGGAAGTACATGACAATGGAAACCATATATAACTGGTGAACAACTTATTTACCTCAAAAGCTTAAGTTATTATCTTGACAACTCATAAATAATTTTATTATTATCTTTAACACGCCATTTCTCATGCAAAATTTCACATTAGAGTTTGAACCCTAATCAAAGTACAAGTCACATCATACCTCATTCTAAAATTTGAAGTTAATTGAAAATTATTCATGAATAATTTTATTATTATTTCTTATATAATCAATTAGAAGTGGTGTCCATCTTGAATATTAATGGATAGGTTAATGCTAAGTCCATGGCAATTTAGCTTTGCAAACTGAGAGAAGGGGCAGCAGCTATTGCAATATAGCTTTGCTTCCATGCGAGCACTAATGGAGGAACTAGATAGCCGCAATTATCATTTGGATGCCAGATTAACAAGATCAAATTCTTTTCTTGGAGTCAGTCATTGGTTTATATCCAGCTTCCATAGAAGCTTTGGTTCCTTTACAAAGGGGGTTGTTTAAGCTCAAGTGGTTGGGATAAGCAGGAATTAGGGTAGAGTTCCCAGATTAGATTCCCAATGTACCAAGGAAAATAAAGAGATATACCATGCGTGTGAATCCATAAATGCCATTAGAGATGAAGATTCAGGTAGAGAGGAGGAATCATCACATTTCAGGTTGATTTCGCCATTATCTCAGTCTTTCTTGATGTTGAAAACCAATTAATTCACTAGCCAACTTTACTATGGATGTTACTGATTTATATTTGGGTTTATAAGAAGAATTTGAAGCATGGTTAAAGGATTCAGATCCCGTATAGTTGGATTATCTAGTTAAATCTTGGTAGTCCAACACACTTGCATGAATTTTGAAACTAATTTTTTTTAAAAAAAAGTTAAGTCATCGTGGCTGTTCAGCGCACACTAAACAGCAACGATCACGCTGAATACATCACATACAATTGAATCCAACTGCATGAGATCCAAATTCATGGTTAGAAGAAGCTCCCTTTTATACTTTTATTTAGATGAACTACAAATTTGGGTAATGAGATTTTGATTGGTTTCCATATCTATATTCTCTATATACAAATGAAAGAAGAATGCCAAACTATGCATAATGCATTGTTCAATTATAGAACATTTTATTTATTCTCTTAGAAATCTTCAATTAAATAAAAAAAACATTTTTTTAATTTCTTTATATTGACCCAAAAAAAAAGTGGTCATTATGTTACTAATCAATATCTTGTTTTTTAATATACGATTTTCAAAACTTTCATCTCAGGAAGTTCATACTATATATCAACATCTTATTAATTGGCTTCTGCCATCCCTCTTTATCAACTTGATTTGTAGTCTGAGAGACTGGGATAACTTTGTTTTTCGATGTAATTATAATCAAAAGGAATATTTTCAAAGTGGAAATTTTGGCTAGGAGGAAAAGTGAATCCGTAAATTGCCTAGTACGCTGGAGATATAACAACCCCAATGGGTTAAGCTTAAGCAAGGTGCATTCCTACACATGGATTCAGACATATCCTTTCTTTTCTCGTATTCTGGTCTTCTCCAAGTTCTCCTAATAAACAGAAATAAATTCGTATTTATGGTAAAAGCATTTTTTTTAAGACAATACAAGTGCATGCAATAAAATCGCATTTATTCAGCATTAATTTTAATTTAAAAATAAATAAAAGGTTGATATATTATATGAACTAATTAAGGTTATTAACTCTGTATAATTTGAGACAATTTCTTGGAAGTGAAAAAAATAAGAAAAAATAAATTTACTATATATGAGTGAGAGAAAATGTTTAATGTAACATTGAACTCAATACTACCACAACTTATAAAAAGAAAATGAGAATTTTTTTAAAAAATGAATCACTCAATATATTTTGAATGGCCCACTCTTTTTGGAACCTATAGTAACACTGAATACAATACTTTCGTGATGCTAAACTTTTTCTACATCAATGGAGATGAATCACAAATGTATCCTCTCACGGGAAAAAATTGATCAAAGAACTAATCTTACTTTTATAAGAGAAATTATATATATACACCGTAAAAAAAATACACTACCATACATCACTACTTAAATTATAAGGCATCACTTTTATTATAAAAAAAAAAAAATTCACTTTGTCTCTTTCCTCTCTTTTCTCATAGTGTATGATAATGTACAAATATTAAGTGTACCCATATCATTCTTCCTCTTATAATTATAAACCTATAATAGAGTTCTCTTTTTTTTCCTCAAGAGTGTGATGTTATCTCCACATAATATCCAAATCCGCAACAACGTACTTTTTTGGCAATAAATAATGTTTCTATTATGTTAACTTGTCATGTTAGCTTAGCCTCGACATAATTACAAGATAGCTGGGAACGGAATCTTGGGAAGGCTGTTTGCTTCCATTCACTTTCTTTGATTAAGAGTACAATGTGAGAATGAAAACACTACTACATATAAGACAATTACAATCAGCCTAAAAAGATTAAAGGCAAAACTATGTCAAAATCTATCTTCCAAAGGACACGTAGATGTTGATGAGATAATCGCCATAACATCGCAAATTGGCTGGTTTCTCATCACGTAAGAATAAGACAAGAAGCCAATTTCACAATGACTCTGGACTAGTGGATGGTCTGATTTTTGAGGGCATTCGCCTAAACTCTTGTGCCTGTCGTTCATACCCATACTTCAAAGAATTCTTGGGCGTGATGGACATTCTGTTCAAGACAGATTCAAGATCAAAACCTTGTTCATCAAAGCTCCCTATCATAGCATCATCAATGTCATTGTCACTGTCACTGCCACTGCCTTCATCATCACTATTATCATCACTATCATAGGTAGTTCTGACCATTGACCAGTAGATGAAATATTTATGTATGTATCTGCAGATAGTCAACAGAGAGAGAGAGAGAGCAAGAGCAAGAGACAATTAAAAAAGGGGATATGTGCAGGTGATAAGGTTAATTCTGACAAATCTCTCACTTGATCACAAACCTGTCACTTTTCTTCAGTAACAATGGATCAAATGGGAAGAACATGTCAAGTCTATCCATCCCACCAAAAGCTCTAGAAAGATCAGATTCGAGCACATCATTGAAAACAAATGACTCAGATGTGGTAAATAGCTGAGCTGCCTTGGCCTGCCGAAGAAATTCCACTACTACAGTAGGCAAACATACCTGTCAAAAAAATTTATATTAGGCTCCAAAGTCTTGTATTAGACAAACTGCACAAGGTTGCGAAAGAACAAAATAAACACAATATTATGTAATCATCACCCCATCTAATGTCAGAAGATAGTAAAGTTCAAAAATAAAATCCAATTGGACATGCTATGTAGTCCAAAAACCATGAAAACTGTCAGAAGAGTTCCTTACCTTCAAGGGGCTCAATTTATGTTTTAAGATTGGCTCTATGGGCATATTGAGAAGCTGCAGTTTGAGCCGTGGAACATCCATCAATGATCTCATGCGAAAACACAGAACATACATGATAGCCTGCATACAGCAAAACAATATAATTGAACCATAATGAACAGCAAAACTCAATTAATTGCAAAAACTACAAATGATTCAACCTGAGTCACAACTTATGCAGTTAAGGGCTACAATTATTCCAGCTAAGTTGAAGACATTTAGTAGGCATTTAAGTCCAGTAGCATATGTTCATGACTTTCACAATCAGCAATACATCAATATACATAAAATGACAGATTATCTTTCTGCTTTTAGGTGAAAATATTCAGTTGGAGTGGCAAAGACAGTAAAGAGAGAAAAAGTAACTAATAAACATCTACAGTTTAGAGGAAATTCACAAGTGATCATATATCCTCAGGCAAGTTAATAATTAAGGCATTACATTTGCATTAACTTGCCCCGCCACCACCAAAGAAAAAAGAGGTCAAAAGTCAATTGGCTTACCTGGCACCCAGAATAAAAAACTTGATGTGCTTGTGGGTTCATATCAACATCATGTAACATGAAATATTCATAACACCAACCTACTAACCTGACACCTCAAAAACAAAAGATAATCACATCAATTTATATTTATTTCCAAATTTTATTATAATACAGAAATACCAATTTGGTCAAGTATGATTAATTCAATAATGTTCCCAAACCTCTGTAAGATGCTAGAAACCAATGCGGCTGAAAGAAATTTTGCACGGGAGAGATAACTAGCAAGATAAGCAACAGCACTCATCCTGCAGCAAATATAGAAAAAATTATCAATGTCATAGGTTATGCGAACAATACACTGCACCCACTTGCAGCTTACATGGAATCCAGTTTTGTTAACAAGATCAAAAAGCATTTCAAGGTAGGGACTAGAGCCTATTTTCAATGGTAATAAGTTGAGACTGCTATCGATGGCATTTTGTGATGGAAGCCAAATCATGCAGTAGTGCAAGTCATACAAGTAGCTGTATAAAGCATGGACTAATAGATCATGATGACCATGCGACTATTAATTGTCAAGTTGAAGATTTAATTAAATGTAAACATCAATTAAGTTTGAAATTCAATTCTGCCCAATTCATAGAGGAAATCCCAGCAAAAGGCCATACGCGATACCCATTGTACCTCCTTAATTCCTCACATGATTATGTGAAGGAGGTGAGCTTCAAATTTTGAAACATAAAAATGGAAAAAAAAAATGGTACCTAGTAATAGGGGGATTGACTTCACTAACAAACATATCCGCAAGCACCATGGCAAATTTCACACTGCATTCTTCAGGATCCAGTGCACAGACATAGAACATCACATACTGCAAAGAAATTAAAACCAGAGCAATACATCTTTCAAAAACTGTACAAACAAGAATCCGACATAAAATAGCATAGCACAAGCAAATTAAAAACAGGATAAATGAGGAAAGAACAACGCATGTAATACCTGGGTAAATTTTGATTTGTATGCATTTAACACAGTTTTCTGAAATGATGCCAGTAGAACATCGAATACCTAAGAAAAGAATTTAACCAACACATAACAATTAAGTATATAACAAAGGTATTCACAGATCAAATATGTTCAAGAACATGTATAGAGAATACCTCAGCCAAACGGCCACTGATTTGACAGGACTCAAGATGCTCAAAAATCAGCACCATCAAGCTATCTAACTGCTCAGCAATTACATTCCCTTCTAAACTTTTCATCCGTGATGACCCTTTTGGAAGCTGTAAAAGTGAACCGCATAGCCATGAAATGACAAGTACAAATAACGAATACAACTCCTAGGAATAGGACAAGAAGGTTTAAATATGGAAAAAATGTTTTTTCTTTGCCAATAAAATACAGAACAGATCACTGTTCAACAAATAGAGGGAAAATTTTACAAAGCTACGTTGGAGTAATGGGTAGGTGGAAAATGGCAATGCATCTACACTTATATTCTGTTTGAATATTTTTCCATTTTCCAATTCTCCTTTTACCATCTTCCCACTTTCACTCCTACAAGCATAACCAAAAATCTAAATGTTGAAGGGGAGTCATCCAAGTATACATATCCCCTACTTCCAATGTGTAATGTGAGATCAGCCAGTGATATGAACCCTCAGCCAAATTAAACACTATGGGCAAATAGTTCCCCGGTTGACAACTTGCCATCATAAAGATCAATAGTTATTAAACCCAAATTGAGCATGAACCCAGTGGTCATACCACAGGCTTAATTAATGAAAAATACAATATATAATGGGTATAAAATTTAAATAAAATTGTATTATACAATGACAGAAATAGTTAGTTGATAATTAAATAAATATCTTTATGTCCATTAAATAAACATTTGAAAAACTAGTTTCATAATTTTCTTGAGAAATGAAGAATCAACAATTAAATTCTGCAGCCAGGCGCCTTCGCAATATTTTATATTGATTAAACCATCCATGATTAACCAGCAAAATTAAGTGGCTCAAGAAAAACCCGCCAGATTAGACTGCCCTTGCCCAGGCTGTGCATATCTGGTTCAATTGATGAACCAAACTGGATGAATGGCTTATATTACCAATTCAACTCGTCAATCTGGTCTGGCTGAGGTTCAATGAACTGATTCTATAGCAAGACACAACTGATAGAGTCAAAGAACACAAAACACATTTAAGATGGGAGGAAAGGTTATTACTGACAAGACTCAAAAAGAATGGAAAGCACATAACAAATCCACACAGAGCTCAGCCAAATTTTGACAAAAGCTTCATACAAATAGTGCCTCCAAAAATCACATTGATGAAAACCAATTTAAATCTTCAACCTTGCAAGCTTAAATCCTTGCAAGTTGCAAGTAAGTCATGAAGAGAACATAACTAAAATGATAGCATAGATGCTTACCAAGACAAAAACATACAAACCCCTGCCCAACTTTGTACAGATACATATATGCACAAACTCTCACCAGCTTACTAAGCATATCATGTACATACAGGTAAGTACCTGAAATCAATGTATGAAGTTCTGACACTTCATAAAGCTGCTCAACCCCAAGCATGGCCTGAACAAGCCATGCTTAAGTACCCCTCATCTTGGCATGTTAGCCTGAAACAGGCAAGCATCTGAATAAGCCCCTTTGTATTTTGATAGGACAAATGGCTGCTTCCACAGCCTTGTACTGTATCAATTCACTGACTTATATTTGACCAAGTCTACCATTCAACTAAACTCAGATCTGCCAACTTTGAAAATATGACAGATGGAATGAAGGAGAAAAAGGCAAGGGTGTGACAGATGATCTAATAGTGCAATAATCGAATCAATTGAAGCTTTAAAGGTCCAAGAGTATATCAAATCCAAAAGTATATCACAGTTCATTTTTTGCACATAACAGATAAAACTAATAAAGCTTATAGTTATAAGAATAGAAGTGAAGGGTATGACGGATTATCAAACTTCATACAGCATGACAAAGTTGACCAGTGTCAGAATTATCCACGCCTCATCCACTTCTGGCTTCTCTAGCAAGTGCTTGTTGCAGGCATTTGTATATAAGCCACCATCCAATTTTCTCAACCCCATAGTAGGATCTCTGATCGACAAAAACCGCAAACCGAGAATGAATTTTGTGCCCCTTCCCTTCCGAAAATAATGGATTTGTGAGAGATATTCAAGCGAGGACAGACAGTTGATGTTTTACAAATAGTGGAAGTTGGTATTCTAAGCACAAATTGCAATAATATCCATATTTAGGAATTGGTGATTAGGATTTGCATAAGAATGCAAGTCCATCACATAAAAGGGATTGGTTACCATCATTTTGTTGGGTCACCTCCCACTCTCTCAACCAACCCCCCACACACACTAAAAAAAAAACCTCCTTTTGGGAAAATTTCATGCAATTCATCCTCAAAAGATGATTTTTAAGACAATGCATTCATGACTATGAGGCCATGAAAATAGCCTCACTCTAGCTTTAACTTTATAAATTCTTAAAATATCCTTGAAACAACACATTTGGGCTGAATGTAGAATAGAGTTACTTTGACTTGAAACACAAAAAAATGAATATCCAAATTAGACAAGACAAGTTGAGCTGAGCACAGGACCAGGAGATTTTTCTCCACAGAAGCCAAACTTGAATAATCAAATTGGCTTGTTTATTTGTTGAGCTGAGCCAGAAACCCCGCTTAGCTTGAATCAATGCATTTTAAATTTTTTTTAAATATTTCATCATAAATATGCTACATAAACTTTGCATAAATTCTATGCAACATACCATACTATCATCTTGCTCATCATCATCTGCAAGTTCAGCAATATCTTCTAACTCCATCTCAAATATGCCTTTAGCATCATCCTGTAGGGTTCCATCCCATCCAATCTCCACCTACAACAAGATCAAATAGAATTATATTGGGGACCAAATGCTTCTACTTTGCTTTGATCAATAGTTTAGGGGAGGCACTACCAACTTACATCCAACTCTATCATCCTATCGACCAGCGCAGGTAGCATTGTAACACCAACAATTTCACCAATTGCGCCACTCTCCAGCCTTAACATATTCTCCACATATAAGACAATCTCCTATAACAAAACAAGGGCAGATGAAAATTGTTTTCAAAATATATTTTAAACCTTAAAAATGGAAACAAAAGATGTTAATATTCAAGTAACATAAGAAGCAAGTGAAATATGGTGAAATGTTAAAGCTTAAAAATAGCTTCTCTTTGTTACATAAGTTTGGGGAGCCAAGCAAAAATTGAAAACTGGATAACAGAAGTTCTCTTCATAAAAATCATAACAATCCATTAATGTATATAAGTTTTATCATCCCATCTCAAGTTCTCGTCATCAAAATAAATCCTGAAAAGCACATAACTGATTACTAGACATTGTCAAAGTAAAGACTTGGTGGACAGAGATCATTGTCTTAACCCACCAAGCTATCAAGTAATCTCATCAATCAACATGGATAAATAAAAGATAAGCTCTACATTCAAGTCTTGGTTGCTGGGCTAGAAATATTACCAAATAAACTGGTTTTCACATTAAGCAATTTGTTAGGAACCATCATAACTATCAGCAATTAGTTTCATACTAGTGAATTCTACGAAGCAAGAAGAAAGAAACAAGTGACATGACACAACAAGCAGATTGAGATACTGAAATATATTGAAGGCGATAGCATGACATATTAATATGAAACATAAATATAAAATAACATGTTTAAATTATATTTAATGTGTCAAACAAGTCTAAAAAAATGTTCAGTAAGTGTTGGAAGATGAAAGTTAATATTTTCCATTTCTCTATTAAAGGTCAAAGTGATTTGGTTAAGCATCACAGCACCGTACTGGGTGTTAATTTCAGACACAGACATGACTCCTTTCTTGAAATGCTAGTGCTTCATAGGTTAAATTCACCAGGCCTTTAGAATAAGAGGAAGAAGGTCATGATGTATTTTGCTTCTGTTGGGTTCATTTTTATGCTTCCAGTGTACATGGGTATGTCCCCTGGGAAGTTTCTAATGAAGTTAGTCATACACCAAAGAAATTGAAATGATAAATTAAAACAAGTTGAAAAAAATGAGTCAACTACTAGACAGTAGAACACTAGAACTACTGATATACTTGATCTTAAAAAAAATCGCTCTTCAATATAAATTCTTCAGATGCTGAATTTTAAAAATGGAGAGGGAAAAAGGTAGAATGCAAACTAATATCAAGCTGGTTGACACACAAACACATGAACCAAAACAAATTCATTGAGTGGATAAATATCTAGCTCACAGCAATTGCTTGAACTCTATAATGGAAGTTCAAATTGAACTCACAGGTTCCTTACTGAAGACATTTGGCATTCTCTGGACAACTATTGGAGATAATCTCATGGGGGCAAGGGGCACCAAATCGGCTATGTCTTTCAAAGCTGCATGCACCCGAGACAGAACTTCATATTTTCTAGAAATACCACGCGGCTGTTTCAGCACTTCTAGGAAGTAAAAAGGTGGCACAAAATTCCTCACAAGCATATCTAAACACAAATCAACAAATTTTCCATTTGAAGCAGCCTGCAGTAAGATACATGGGGAAAACTTTATAGAAGTTTCACAAAAATAATTTTATAAATGACATTCTAGGGTTGATTGCATTAAATCATGTACCAAGGATATTATGAGTTCAAGTAGCGCATCCATAACATCAGTTCCATAGTTCCACATGCTAATTCTAAGAACCTGGAAAAAGCATTTTATTAGTATTAAGAGCATCCAAATTAGGCTGTCATGAAGGTATAAGTTCAAACAAAATATGGTGAGTCAAGGAAATGCATAAAACAGACAAAAGCTTACAGCAAAAAGAAGACCCTCATGGTGAACACTATCTATATAGGATACTGCTCCAGAGAGTGCCCTTAAAGTTGTCTGGAACCATACAAAATAAGTTGGTCAGCAGACTCAATACACTAACCCAATAAATGATAATACCCATCATAACATGAACTTTGAGTTAGAAAATTAGAACTTACCACAAGGAGAGCCACCTGATCAGCAGTAGGACGTTCTTTAGGGTGCAAATGACCAATAAGTTCATCGTAATTGTCTCTATTACCCTGAGCCAACAGAATCCAACTGATTTCATTAACTAGCCATCACTTTGTCAAACCAAAAAAAGCAATACATGCTTTATTTAAAAGAAGAAAAGTAAATCAGAAACTGTTCCCTTGACCCTCTATGTAAGTAGGCAAATTTTGGTCAAGGATTTAGGCAAACTCTATTGTGTGGCCTCCTATTCAAGGCTGAGGTGTTATTTAGAAATTCTTCTATTCACATGATGAATCCATAAGCCAGTATGAAAAATCTGAAAACATTATACTTTAAAATCACGTCCACCAATTTAAATAGTTTTTATTTGCTTTGGGCTTAGACAGGTCACTTAATAGTAATAATAAAAAAGAATAAGAAGAATAGATGGAACATGAGGAGAAGGAAGCCCAAATATCACACTGAACAACACAATTAGGGTACAATATTTTATAACGGTGCCTCCCAGTGTCAGTAAGAGTTGCATTAGGCCATCAGTCACTATAATGCTAAGCTGCTAACATTTTAATAAAACTAACACTGAAAGCAACTTCTAGTAGATCCGAATAGCATGGTCGAGAAAACTTACCAGTTGGACTGAAGCAAGGGCATCTTTGACATGATAAACTAACTCCAAATCACTGAAACCATCATTCTCCATCTCATGAAACTCTACCTTGTCAGTTACCAGTTCCCTTCCCATGGTCTCTAGTCCCGACCCTACTGACGCTATTTACCGGTAAGGTCTGGCAGAGAACAATTCTAATACACCTACAAAATAGCAACATCCATATTTTAGCACGACCAAATTCCTCTCACCGACATAACCGCCCCCCTCAAGTACTAAACTACATAACAAAACACACAATCAATTAACTATATAAATTCGCTAATCATAATTATCATTCATTAACAATATTAACGCAGGTAATAAACAAAGAGATATTTTGACCTCTAAAACCAAAAATAAGCATCGTAATCACCATCGTCACCGTCAAAATACAGATAAAGCAAAATTGAGTTGAGAAATCTTACAAAAAGATGCAGTTGCAGAAGCTGCGTTAGCTACAGATGACCTTTTTGTATAGTCGTTACCGTAAGAAGAACCAACTCACAACACTACTCTTCGACAAGGGAGTGACGGCTGAGACGAGGGAACATCACCAAGAGCTTTGCCCGAGGGCAATGTTTTTATAGCTACGTATAGGTCTAGGGGCTTTTTTTTTTTCTTTCTTTCTTACGCGCTCCCCTTTCCGTGTCAAACACTTGTCTCTTTCAGTGTCCTGAAATACTATCCTATATCCCACCTTCTTTTTTTATGTTTTTTTTAAAAAAATTTTTATATTTTTAAAATTAATTAATTATTTTTATCTTATATTTTTTTTAAAATTTTTAAGATAATTTTTTAAGATGTTTTAAATTTTTTTTTAAATTTTTTTACTATTTATCTATAATTTTTTTATTATTTATTTGTCACTTATTAAAAATATAAAAATATTTTAAAAAATTCTAATAAAAATATATTATATAAACATATAATTAATTAATTTTATAAAATAAAAAATATTAAAAAAAAACTTTTAAAAAAAATATGAAAACTCCGGAGTGCTCCCCTTTTTTTTATTCAATGCATTCGGTGTTAGCCGTTTATCCAGATAGTAATCAGTTGGGTCCAACCCGGGCTAAGGAATTTTGTTGTCAGCCATTTTCTTTGGCATGATGGCCCATGTTATTAAGCCCGTGGAATCCTGGGCCCGGTATGGGCTTTGCTGAATTGATGTTCTTACAATATAGCCTAGAATGATCAAGGCCTAAATAAAGAGAAGAATAAGTATTTTGCAAAACAACAAAATGCTACAAAAGTAAGTCACAGACGTTATTAATTTATTATAATGTTGAATAATACTCCATAATGTCTCACTTAAAGAATTTTTTTAAGAAACTTGTCAAATATAAATTAACTAATTATTATTATTTGTTGAATATATAATAGTTATTAAATTATCAATAAAATTTATTTAGTAAGTATGACAAGGTCATCATACTTATTCATAGGAATTTAAAAGACATATATTTAATGGAACCATCCTTAAATATTTGATGCATGTTATATTTTAATTAGATGTGAAAATAAATTTTAATTATCCAAATAAATATGAAAATTTTGAATTTTCATATATTCAATATAACTGAACATCTTATATATAATCAACATACTATTTGCCCCTAAAACATAATTTAAAGTGATATATATTTTAACATTAAATAGTATTACATAATTTTAAAATTAGAGGTTCAAATCTTTATTTTCTCTTTAAAAATAAATTCTGTCAAGCACCGATTATAAAATTTGAAATTGTAAAACTAAGGTAAGGAACACATATTTATTATTGAATCAATCCATAGAGTTAAGTGGGGAGATTATACAACTTTTGATTATAGCTTTTAGGTAACCCTTTTAAGATGGAGGATGACAAGTGATTTGAACTTTTTGTATTTAAATTGAAGTCATTTGAAAAGTGACTAAACTAATTATGTTGTGTGCCAACTTTATTATTTAGTATCATTAAGGTAAAAAGTGGGGTTTTGATGTGAATAATGACATCTCCATGATTAAGCAAGAGCTTAGAAAACATAAAAATTAATGGTCATTTATTTTGGCTTAAAATGAAAAGGTATTTTTTTAAAAACATAATTTTATTTATTTTGTTATAAATCAAGATTTATACTTTATAAAAAAAATCAAATTCAATAAAAGAGAGAAAGAAATTTTTGAATAAATGTACTCTTAAAATATTTTATTAATTATTTAAAAATATTTTTATATATTATTTTTAATAATTTTATATACTTAATAATAATTTTATATTTATACATATAAATAAAATATTTATCTTTTTTAATAAAATAATTTCTGTGTAATTATATTTAAATATTAAATATATTTTTTTAATTATTTATATTTAAAACATTTATTCAAAAAACATTCAAATTGTCTCTTAATTTAAATAAGTAAACTATTGTTTTTGCTTTTTAAGCTAAGGCAAATTGAACATAGAAAAGACTGACTAAGAAAATGAGATGAGTTGGTTAACCTTCCGTATCTGAAAGGAGAATTTAGGATAAAATATGACATGTTTAAGCACTGCTTCTGACTTTTCCATCAATGATTTAATATATTATTTAATTATTATAATATATTGAATATTTGGACACTTTTAAGATATTTGTTCTAATACACCATTATATATACCAAATATGGTATATTTTATTATATAATAATAATTATATAAAAAATCTTAATTAAATTTAAATAAGATTATACTATATATTATATGGTATAACAATTATCTTATACAACCCATTAAACAAGAGCTAAAGTAATTCAAGTCACTTAATTTATTTTTGTAATGTGAAATTTATATATAATTATTACAATAATTTCTACATTATTTGTAAATAAAAATCTAAAAAGGCTCAAATGAGGCAGGAGATATAGAGGATTGGAGAGATCTAGATACGTGGATGAAAGATGCAGGAGCAGTGAGAAGGCAACGTCTACATGAGCTTCCCCTGAGTCTGAGGGGACAGCTCATCGCACACACCACGTGACACCCTCAGCTTGAGACTTCAGTTGAGCTTCTCTCTCTCTCTCTCTCTCTCATTATTAACCATAACTGATAACAACACAGAACACCACCATCTCTGATTCGCCTCTCTTGCGCTGTCTTTGCCCACCCTAAAAACGGTTATGGCGTGAACACTATTGCCAGCTGGATACGGTTGGCTCCCCCCGTTCTACCTCAACCACCACGTGTCCCCTCTTCCCAACACCTCCACCCGTCCCTCTCTCTTTTCTTTTATCTTAAAAAACAAATTTCCAAAATTTAACCTTTTTTTTTTAACTGACCTTCCGAAGCCTTTAACATGTCCTATTTCCATTTTTTTAATTTGGTTTTATTTACGTCAAATCTCACATATACCCCTGCTTCTTCCATCTTTTTACTATCCCCGGCTAATCCCATGCTTCATTTCTATATAAATTGGTTTTATTTGTTAATGATAAATAAAAAAAAATTAATTAAAATATTGGAATATGCTGATCCAACCAACGGCACAAGCAGTTAATAATACCGCCGGCGCAAACAAAAGGCAGAAGGAGAGGGAAGAGGAAACAAATGGATTATAGATCTTTGCTGATAACGGATCAGTCATAGTCGGTTTCACGGTATTTATTTGAATTTTATTCGTCGGAGGAAAAAAATTCACTTCACAAACTTGTTTTGGCTTCCACTCACTCGTCACAGAAAGCTAGTATCATATATATATATATATATATGAATGCTGGTTTGCTTAAAATGTTAGCGTAATTTTTCTCGCAAAACAGAAACTAATTCAAGATTTCTTTGAAGAAAGAGAGAGAGAGAGAGAGAGAGAAAGCCATGGAATGCTATGTTGATGTTCTAGGAAAACACCACGCAACGTAGTCTCGAGTTCGCGGAAAGCCTTCCCACTTGGTCCCTAAATTTTCTTCTTCGAGTTCCATAGTTGCATCCCCTTCTCACTCCTTCATTGGCTACTCATCTCATTGAAAAGGTTGAGTTTTTGCTGTTTACATTGAATTGAATTCATTGGGATGGGTTTATCTGTTTATGTGAATCAATATCCGTATTGAGTTAAACCCGTTTTTGGTTTTTAGAAATGGATTGGGAAGGTTGTTGGTTTCGTATGGTTGGATACTCTACTGTAGCAAAATAATGGGGTCGGTTCTTGATTGATTTTTATGTGTTTGGAAGAGAGCTTTCTATTTATAGCGTTTCATTGTTATTTGTTTTTCAGATATTTGGTGGGCCGTGTATCTCCTCGTTGATGGTTTTACTTTTCTCAAGGTTCTAGAAAGTTGAGGAAGCAAATTCAGTTTCTTTTTGTTATCCTCTGTTATCGTGTTGATTTGGGTGTTTCAAATTTCTACTGCTGAGTGCTGGCTGAGGAAGCTATCTAATTTCAAACAGAACTTCGGTGCTCTATATGATTCTAAAGTTTTGAATTTGAGCTAATATCAAAATCTGGGTGTTTGTGGGAATAGTAGGATTTGAAGGGAAATGGAGTCCTCGTCGGTGCAATCAGTGGATGAAGTGGTGGAAGAGATCATGAGAATTCACAGATCTTTACCCCCAAGACCCGGAATTGATGAGGTTGAAGCGGCGAAGGCTTTGATTATAAATGTTGAGAAGGAAGACCAAGTGAGGCTTGAAGCCATAGCTAAACAAACTAAGAACCCTGATATGCCAGAGGAACTCTTCATGGTTCTGCAAGAGATGCAGAAGAACTTGGTTCATTTTCAGAGCAAAGAGCAGAAGAGGGAGGCTGTGAAATTGCTTGATCTCGAAAACGTCCATTCGCTGTTCGATGATTTGATTCAGAGAGCTTCAAAATGCGTTTCTTCTCCCTCAAACTCAAATTCCCGCAAGTCCACTTACTCCAACGGTTCCACTTCCACGGATTCACTAAGTTACTCAAAGAATTCGGCCTCTGCTTCAGTTTCTCAGGGTATCAATAAGTCATCAGCTGCCACTTCTGCTTCTTCGAGCTTGTTCAACGCTGAGAAAGAACCGGTAAAGAAATCGGAATTGTTCTCAAGAGATGACAGTTATGTCAAGAAGGCCAAGTCAACATTCTATGGCGACGGCTATGGAATTGGACCCAGTATCTCGTCGAAACCCCAGATATTGGATTTGTCACTAAAACCCACGACTACTTCAGGTAAGCATAAATGTCACTCAACATTCAATTCAATTCCTTTTTGTTTAGGGGCTGTAGTCTTTTCAGGCTTACCCACTTTCTGCTTTTCTCCTTGGCAGTGATTGATAATGGACTGTAACTTTTAAAATTGGCGTACAAGCAGATGTCCAAATTTATTATATATTAATTAGTCGACTTATTTTATTTTGAACTAATATTGAAGGCAATTGTTTTGTTCTATGGAATGTGTTTTGTAGGTCGAGATGGTGATAAGTTGAGTTTAATAAAGCTTGCTAGCTTAATTGAAGTTTCTGCAAAGAAAGGTACTCGTGATCTCAACCTCCAGAACAAGTTGATGGACCAAGTTGATTGGCTGCCTGATTCAATAGGGAAGTTATCAAGTTTGGTCACCTTAGATTTATCAGAGAATCGGATTGTGGCTCTACCTTCCACCATTGGAGGCCTTTCGTCCTTGACCAGATTGGATTTGCATTCAAACAGGATCACTGAGCTCCCAGATTCTATTGGAAATCTGCTTAGTTTGCTCTATCTTGATCTCAGAGGAAACCAGTTATCATCTCTTCCTGCTTCTTTTGGCAGATTGGTACGTCTTCAGGAGCTTGATTTGAGCGCAAATCAGCTTTCTGTGCTTCCTGACACTATAGGGTCACTTGTTAGCCTAAAAAAATTGAACGTGGAGACTAATGATATTGAAGAACTTCCACATTCTATTGGTCAGTGTTCTTCCCTTACAGAGCTTCGTGCTGATTATAACCGGCTAAAAGCCCTACCAGAAGCTGTAGGAAAAATTCAGAGCCTGAAGATTTTGTCAGTGCGGTACAATAACGTTAAACAACTACCTACAACAATGTCATCTCTAACAAACCTGAAGGAACTTGATGTAAGTTTCAATGAGCTTGAGTCAGTGCCTGAGAGCTTATGTTTTGCAACCTCTCTTGTCAAGATAAACGTAGGAAATAATTTTGCTGACTTGCGATCCTTACCAAGATCCATTGGGAACCTTGAGATGCTTGAGGAATTGGATATCAGCAATAATCAGATACGTGTCCTTCCTGACTCATTTAGGATGCTCACTCGGCTACGCATCCTACGAGTAGAAGAGAATCCTCTTGAAGTGCCACCAAGAAATATAGCTGAAATGGGAGCACAGGTAAATTCCTTCTTTCTGCTTTTTGTTTGTATATTAATGAGGACCTTTCCTTGTTTGAATACCAATCTTTATGTCTTGTTGAATCTCAGGCTGTTGTTCAGTACATGGCTGAGCTTGTGGAGAGAAGGGAAAAGAGGGATGTTAAGTCACAGTCACTTAAGCAGAAAAAGGGTTGGGCTCAGATCTGCTTCTTTTCAAAGTCTAACAAAAGAAAGCGCAATGGCATTGATTATATGAAAACCTGATTTAATTACACCATTGTTGAGAAGCAACAGATTCCATGAGTAAGTTGAATTGTTCTCTGATCAATACTTGAACTGAAAATTTGGAGTTGGGCATGTAATTATAAAATAGACATAGGTTAACCATTGTCCATGAGTGTGTCGCCTATTTGACACAGGTTCACTACTCGTGACATGGCTGGATTTCGTAGAGGGAATGGTAACAAGGAGTGAATGCATGCTTTGAGAGAACAGTAACTGTTGGTGTAGAATGTAGATTGGTGAAGCTGCCATGTCATGTTGGCTGCTGATGTTCTCTTTTTTCCTATTTGACCGGGATATGCCTGTTGTCAACAATACGAGCAAAAACACTAGTGTATGAATGATTTGGCTGTCTTTGTGTGCTGTAAAAAATTGCTTTGATTCTTACGGCAAAATTTGTAGATTTCCTGCTCCATATGTTTCTGATTTTTTTTGTACAATTTGATTTTTCTCTTTTATTTCATTTGTATCTGTTGTTTGAAAGTGGGAAGGAGTGTACAATCCAACCAGCAAAATGGAAATGGGTAGCAAGGAAGAACTGAGGATGAGTATGTGCTATTTATGTTCACCTCCACTCCATTGTTATATAAAATTTCACTTACCATTTCTGCCGCTTTGTGTAGTATCTTATTTTGAGTGCAATATGACACCTTTGCTTATTTTCCTGTTGCTAAAGTTGGACTACGATGTAACTTACTTTGCTGAAACTTCAATGTTAAGAACTTCAATCTATTTGTAACTTTGCTTACTTGGCCAGCTACTTACACAATTACCATCATTAATCAATATTATTTATCAGCCTCGAGGTTCAATTTTTCACGTGGGCAGCTACAGAATTCATTTAAGATTGGTAAGGACATATCTCGTTTTGTGCATGTAGTTCATAATGTATCATAAAGATCCTTTCATAGAGCTTGGTGGATAAGAAAAGTCATATATAGCCCACGTCAATATGTTTATAAATAACAAGATGAATACTAGCTTTTGAGCTTTACTAGTTGTGGTCTGTTTTAACCTGGAGCTAGCTCTTCTTTTGTTCCATATTGAATTATTTTACTTAATTTTGGTTGCATTCTCGAGATAACAAGGCACGTCTCTTGGCATTTAAGTATTTGACGTGTTAGGAGCTTCATCAGGCTCCGCCTATAATACTCAAAATTCACCAATGGTTTGAAGGTTGGTCGCACATGTCATTAATCATAATTTAACAACTATAGGGGATTATGAATTATATATAATACATAAAAGAAGAAGATCAAATTCTCAAAGTTCTCTACCTCTTTGGATCTAGAAGGGGTCCACAAGATCATAAGCCTTTCACAATCATGGATTTACAGCTAATCACAAGCGTTGAAGCCATATCTTAAGGAAAGTATTTTCAAGCTACGGTTTACAACTTTTTCCAACTCTGCCAGGCAGCCGCGAGGCGAGGGGGATTGTGGCGGCCACAGATGCCTTTCAACTAGAAAAATGTCAAACACAAGTGGGGTAGCCCTTTAGATTCAGTTCCTAGTTCTTTGGCTAAATGTCAAACTTCAGGCCTTAAGCATTGCTGAGATGCCGTGGCAAGATTAGACACACAAATGGTCATTATTTCATTATTTATCTCCTTAAACACTTTACTTAACCATCTCAATTAAATTAAAAAATTTTGATTATTTGAAAGGTAGTTATACATTGGCCAATGAAAATATTTATTATTAAAAGAAGATGATTATGAATAGTTAACAGATAGTGGTTAGCTTTTCTTTTATGGAAAAGGGTGAGGGAGAGAGAGAGGGAGAGGGAGAGGGAGAGGGAGACAGAACTAAACTTTGAGCCACACCTGCTTGCCTGTACACAGCAAATAGATTCGTTTATTAGGTAACTGTCATTACTCATTACATTGATAATGTACAATTATTTTTTTAAAGCATGAGCATTATTAATGGAGCACATAGTTTCTTCAAGATTTTAAGTTTTAACATTTCTTGGTCATCACAATGAATAAATGATACAGAATATGATCCGAAAGTAACATAATTAGATGGCGACCCAATCCCCAGATCCCACATAACCAAGTCAGTCATTGAAAAAAGAATCTGTTGAAGAGAGTTCTGAGATATAATAATAATAATAATAATAATTTAGAAAGGCTAAGTTAATGGTACAGATCTGCAATTTATAATACTTTGTAAGTCTCCTAGATACAAAATATTCAAATCTAAAACTTAGTTAAGTTTGATCATTAGAGTTGCTTTTGTCTTAAGCTAAATTCCAGGTGGATCCTCGTGTGCCCTCCAAAGATATTTGACTAGTTGGTTCCCACAACAGTATATGCAAAACTACAGCTATGAATTATTCCATCTTCTTAATGTATTACAAGACCATTGTTCATTCCAACCCATAATTTACACGAGTCTTTGACCCTTTCAAATATGAAGACAACTTGGTAGAATGAGACTTTTCTCAGTAAATTATTTACTTTACCACATATCAACTTGGGGTTCTTATGCTTTTCTTAGAAAGAAGTAGAACGATGCATTATGCACTATCCAATTAATTGAGAAACCAGTTATCTTTCAAGGTTTTTTTTTTAATTTTAATTTATAATTCAGTCAATAACTTACAATTGTAAAAATTTCAATATGCATTGAATGATGAGCTCTTTATATATAGGATTTGTCTATGCTACTGACAAATGGATAAGTAACATAATTTTTTTATCCTCACCTCTCCTTTTTTTAATTTTTTGTTCTCATTTTTTTACATTAATTAATTATTTTTTATGTGATATATTTTTTAAAATTTTTTAAATTTTTTAAAAAATATTCTTATAAAAAAATAAATTCAAGAAAAATGATGAATAAATAATATAAAAAATGTAAAAATATTTCAAAAACATTTTAAAAACATTCTAAAAAATATATATGATATAAAAAATAATCCAAAAAATAAAAAAATAAGAAAAACAAAAACAAAAAAAAGTAAAAGGTATATATATATA
>JASKGM010000010.1:5385071-5415659 GCA_034509205.1 Ceratonia siliqua | reverse complement strand
CCCCCCCCCCCCCCCCCCCCAAGAGAGACATATGCAGAGAAACATGTTATCACAAAATATACAAAAAGCACTTAATTTCATTGTTGTAAATAGGAATTGGGAAAGGAGTCTCATGAATTTACTGTCGCACTTGTGAGTAAAAAGTAAATTGAAAATATAGAAGAGTATAAAAACCAGAACTATGCTTAAGGTTTTGCATTAAACATTGAAAGAGAAATAATATGGACCAAATCCATCATTTCATCAACCCATCATTTATAAGGATGCTAACATATTTACACTCAATTGAAGAGATGAATGGTACAAAGGTTTGGTGAAACACCCACTACCTTACATTTAAAGCAGTTTCAACCAGAACTCAGGAAAATTCTTACCATGACCAAGTCTTATACATGTTATTTCCCCAAAACCTCGAAGGATCATTGTCAAAAGGAACATGTTGGAAAAAATTTTAAGAGCCACAATTAACAAGAGTACAAGAAACAATGAAGGAAAGATGGTGGTGTTTTGATACTTTTAACATAACAAGGCATGTGAAGAGAAACTTACGGGCAATTCTCCTTCTGGACAGTGGACCTTAGACGCTTCTACTTGCAGGTCCAAGCTATTTCGAGGAGCTTCCAGGCCTGCAGAACAAACAATAACAAGATCAGCAACATCCTACCAAAAACAATCTAGCCGGAGAGACTGAACAGATAATGAAGAACTTATGATTGTTGAGCCAAGAAGTCTCAATTTCAGTAAGATAACTTGAAAGTTGTAGCATACCACTCAGCCTTTTCAATTAGAAGGTTTTTCATAGCATGAATTAAGTTTCTCTTAATATTATAAAACAACACTTACCACCGTGATGTCTCTTATGGGCATAAACTTTCTTGGCCATTCTCCCCTGATTAAACTCAAAAATGCGCAATAAGGCTCCCATACAGACCGAGGGTCAACCAAAAGACTCACATGTCCTCAGTGTCGCTTCCATGTCTCACCCCATTAAAATTCAAGATGATCTTTTCTTTCTTTTGATAAGAAATAAACCATCGTAGTCCCTTTTTATCCTACAATGCCAGAAGATACTAAGATATCAGTTAAACAGTAATTAGCAATACGGCTTAGAAATCCAAGCATCTTAAAGTTTGAGAGAAATCTGTTGTTAAGTAATGAAAATCAAAATTAGATTCGAAGGAACAAACTTTTTACGGATAAGATACCACCCTACATAAAAAATCAGTTCTCAAGTAAATAAGATCCAAATTGCATCGCTGTTTTGCATTTAGACGTCTGTGATGAAGGACGACAAATCACACTGCCTTAGCCTATTAGATAGAAATTGTACACTACGTAGAACAAAACTAACATAAATCAATTGATAAAAACAATCTAGGATTAGGGAAAGCATGCAGACCAATATCTTCCCAATTTTAGATAAAATGATGAAGGTTTGAAGATTCATATGAACAGTTTAACATAATCTGGTTACTGTTGACCTTCATGTTAACTCAAAACACAAAGGGGCATTCAAGTGGCCTGAGCACCTCCATAACTCAAATCAAATTCAACTCCAGAATCCTTTCAAGAAAAGCCAATCAGAGAAACCCAACAACAGGTTTCTGGGAAAATGTAGGAAACCAAAAGGTACCATAACTCTGAACCTCAAAATTATGGTCCCAGCTGAACTTACAGCAAGCAATGAACTTTTTGTAAGAATACTCCGCCTCAATGAAAAAGCTTTAAAACAAATTATTCAGTAATTCATATGCGTACTGTTTTCTGGGCAACCAAACACTATGCACAGTTATAAAATATATAATACAATAACGTACCACAGAGCAGAACCAGAACAACGTAGCAAAAACCAAGTCTTCAGTTTCTTAACCAATCACCCGAATAAGGTGGCTGTCGTTGAAAAGCACCAGAGCTCCAAACGAGTGGAAAATTTGAAAGGGGTTGGAACTAACAAATCCCAGAAGGGAGAGAGAGTTTTGGAAAAAGTGGAAATTCAAAACTACGATTTTGTATAAAGAGGGAGAGACCCAGAGATAAAAATAATAATTAAATATAAATTATGATGATGACAACGGAAAAAGCTACGATGTTAATGTAGAGAAAAAGTCCTGTAAGTCCATTGCTGGAAACAAGTGAGCGAAAGCGAAGCCTCTGTCGCTGCTATTTTATTATTCGCTAATCATTCTTTTTCCTCTTTTGACATTCCAGCTACCCCTGTTGTGGCTGATGAATGGCCTAAAGATCGTAGCTTTGAACACTATAAGCCATAGGTTTGTCTATTAAAATAAAAATGGTAATTAAAAAGTCATGGAGAAGAATCAAATATAATCTCATAAAGGTTATTGAAAGGAACAAAAATTTTAATCCGAAGAAAGGGACCCGAATGCTTTTGACATAGCTGTATTCTGTAATGAGCTTTTCCTTTTTTTCAGGTGTTTATTTCCTTTTTTATTTGATTGCCAATAATTTGGATATTGAAATAAGTAACACATTCCCACATTTTTTTTCCTATTAATCAAATGTAATCTGTAATTTTCCCTTCTTTTGTGAGTGTAAGATTAAGTTTTGCAACAAATTTATAATTCCAAAACTTTCTTGTAAATCATATTTTGGTTCCTAGTTAATCTTATACAATTTTTTTTAATTTTTAAAATCAATTAAATCAATCAACCATAGCCCAAGTTAAAAATGAAAAAATTGTTAATGCCCTAAAAATAAGTTTGTGTGGCACTATTTTGATCATCCAATTATTTTTGATGATTATGATAGAATTTTATAATAACAAAAAAAATATTATAATCATTTAAAGTGATTAAATAATTAAAATTAAAAAATATTAAAAATATTAACATGACCCACTACTTATCTTTAAAATAATATATTTATCATACATATTTTAGAATAGCAAATAAATTTTTTAAATTGACTAATTTGAAGCTTGAAGATATAATTTGGACAAGGTGGAATGGATGGAGTTACAAATTAGAGTAGAGAAAAAAAATATTTAATATTTATAAATAAATAATTTGATTTTAAGAAAAAATACAGCGAGTTTGGAGGAAAGGAATGCTGTTTTGGAGGATATTGAATTGGAAGGGCGTCTGGATCCCGTGCAGTTGGGATTGTCTGGATCCCGTGCAGTCGGGAATCCTAACTGCACGGGTTTCAGTATTAATTTTGGCCGTCCAATTAATATTGGACGGTCAAGATTTATTTAAAATTTTTTTAAAAAAATTATTCAAAGTACATGCCAAATTTTTTTAAAAAATCTAAACAAATTTTGATCGTCTAACACAAATTAAACGATCAAGATCTGATCGATTATCGTGCAATTGAATCCAACTGCATGAGATCCGAATCCATTAGAAGCGTATGACTTGATGTGATTAGTTTAATGTATCACGTAACTAACAGCTCAGAGGTGAGAGGAAGTCGCTTTTGCAGTTATGCGCACGACACCTCCATTTGGCGCCAGACTAGTCTCTCCATAATCTATTTTGGATTTTTTTATTTATTTCTTCTCTCTACTGTTCCGGCCTTTTCCAGTTTTAGTTTAAAAAAAGAAACTTAATATTCTTTTTTGAATTCCGATCCAATCTAATTTTTATTTTTCTACTTTAATTTTGATTTCAATTTAAAAGTTAATTTCTAAAAGTTTTAATTTTAAATAAAAATACTAATTTACTAAAATTATATGAAATGGTATATTTTTATTGAAGATCAAATAAATTTATATGACTAAGTTAAAAATAAATAATATTTTGAAAAATTAAACTGGATTTAAGTTTATATTTGTAAAAGGTGTTTTTTAAATGATATGTGAATATATATATATATATATATATATATATATATATTGATTTTTTTACTTTTTTTTATATATTTTCATTACTTTTTTTACATTTTGTTTTAATTATTTTTTTATTTTTAACTTATTTTTATATTTTTTTAAAAAAAGTATTAATTTTAGTAAACTTTTTAAATACATCATTATATTTCAATATAATTTAACAAATATTAAATATTAATTTTGCATTTTTAACTTTTTTTTAGGTTACAGTCGAATGGAACCCACGCTGCCACGTTTACTTTATTATGCATCTCTTTCTCCGAGTTTAACCCACGTCGTCAGGTGGCGCGTGAACAGTTGCATTAATTAGGGAATGAGCTCCCTCAGACAAAAATGTTAAACGCAGAGTAACTGTTTCTTTGATTTTGGTGCGCTAACTGTCTTGCGAAAATATTAATGTATTTAGGGAATAATTTGATGAAAAACCTTAAATCATTAAAAATTTAGAATAGTTTTAAAAAATTATTTTTTATTTTTTTATTTTATAAAAAATAAAAAAATTATTTAAATAAGTATTTTTTATTTTTAAAAATAATAAGTAAAAAATAAAAAAAAAATTTTTATATTTTGACTTATTTTTATTCTTTATTTTTTAAATAACATAAAAAATAATCGATAAAAAATATTTTTATTTAAATAATTTTTTTATTTTTTATTCTATAAAATTATTTTTTATAGTTATTTTTAAAAATTATTTTAAAAAATAATAAAATAAAATTTATTTCAAACAAATTCTAAATTTTATAATATTTTTCTTTTAAACAACCTCTTAATCCTCAAAGGAACAAAGATCCAACCATTTTTGTGATTTTTTTTTTCTATCAATCAACAATTTAGATGATGAGATATAGTTGGAAAATTATTTATGGAGAAACCAAGAAAAAATAATAAAAGATGATAAAATAATATTAATTTGTAAAATAAATAGAATAGTATAAAAATTAAAAAAAAATTGGTATATATATATGTAGGTCCGTCCTTTCCAATATTCATTGAAAGAGTTTTATTTTTTGTCAATGGTTAACCTGATGGAAAATGTTACTTTCACACTTCCGTACATCAACATCATTCACACCCTCAGTGAAAAATAAGGAGAGAAGAGAGGGAGAAGAGAGAGAGAAGAGATGGCAGGAAGAGAGAGGAAGAGAGAAAAGAAGAAGATGTGGATGGGATGTGAATAAATAGGGTGTGGAAATAAAATGGTCCTAACCTGATATGTATAACGTAAGCCACTTACATGCTTGCCCATTAATAAATAAATAAATAAAATTTTGTAAGTTAAGTTTATAATTTTTGAGGGCGCAATTGTAGTATTCTACTATTCTGCATATGTTAATCCTTTTTCTTATTAAAAAAGTAACAAAACTTAAGTCTTAAATTTTTAAATAATTATTCAATAATTTATCTCAAAATATTAAAATAATATATCATTATAAACAAAATAATTAAAGAATAATTATAATAAACTGTGATTTGAGACATCTATTCTTAACATAGTATTTTATGGCACCAAAATTTTGACTTATTATTAAGGGTGAAAATAATTAAACCCTAAACTCTAACACTAAATAAAAATTTAAATATCATGAGATAAGATCTCATGAGAGAATAGCTTTGTGAATAATTAATTAAATAGTTTACTATAAGGGTGAAAAAGATATGAGAGAAGAACATGTGATTAGGGTTTGAAAATTCATACACGTTATTATTGCCCAAAAGACCAGGGTGCTACCGCTACATCAAGTATATGAGAGAGGAAATGGATCTCGTGCAATTATAAGGTGTCTCATTTTTTAAATCATGATCATTTAATATAAGATGGTTAAGAATTAAAAAAAATTTAAAAAACATATATTCTAAGATACGTACAAAATAAAAAAAATTAAATCGTGGTCATTTAATGTATACTAAATTGTTATAATTTAATTAGAAACATCTTAATCATATGAAAAGAAAGTATGGAATGAAAAAGGAGGGGTTATTTTTTCTTTTTTGGTGAAAACAAGTGTGATTGCAAAAGGTGAGGACTTTTCCAATACAAAAGCTAAGAGGTGCATGGACCAATGATGGGGATGCCTTTGCCTTCCATATCTTAAATTATAAACTGCAGAAGCTAAAACCAGTATGGTTATTGGGGTTGTGGTTCCCCCCAAAGAAGAGCAAAGAACACCCAATCTCAGATTACAACTCATGAGGATAATGGTGCCAATAGGTCTTTGGTTGTAAAGGGGTCTCTTTCCCTACCTATGTTCACACCCCTCTTCACCATGTGCACCATAACCCCAACAAATATCTCTCAATGATGACCAAATATTTCTATTATTACAACTTGTTATATAATTTATTTTTAAATTATAATTAACTTAATTATTAAATTAAAAAAAATTATTTATGTATCAAAATATTTTTGATATTTATTCAATTTATTAGTATTAGAGTAGTACTAAAATTGTTCTCCCATGTTGATTTATTTTTTTGGGATTTCATAAGTAGATACTGATTATTACTATTATTTAGGATTAATTTGAATGAACTTAAAAAAAATCTTTCTATGAAGATATTTTATATTTAAATGTAATAATTGATATGTGTTTTTATATGTCATTTTTAATAATTTTATCAGTTATTAAAATATGATTTATTATTATTTTTTTTATTTATAAAATAAAATTTTATTTGAAGTTATAATTTTTAACTTTAAAAAATTATTTTTTTATATATTTTATTTTATAAGTTCATCTAAATATTCTTTTTTATAACTAAAGTGATACTTTTTTTAAAAAAAAAAATTTATTAACCTTAGATTGAATTGGTATTGAACCCAATTATCAGTTGAATAAAATTTTGTTGATTTTTTTTCTCATTTTAAAGAATAATTAATTAATAAATGTTAACAAATTGAATTAACAATAATAAACTTTTTACCATGACATTGGCTAATTTGGTGTGTTCGTTAAACAATGTTTATCAAGGAATGTTCCGTTTGGGAATTGGGACCAGATGTTATTCTATTTGCTTACTTTTTAACCACACCACGTGGCTCCATTACAGCGCCGACCTACTTTCCTCTGCAGGGTCTGGGGTTTGGTTGAAGTTGTCAGTGTCGTTTTGGGACAAGCATTTCTTGTTGTTGGGGTCCTCTGACCCGTTGTAGGTCCTCTAAGATTCCCTATGCCGGTAGGCCCAGTTTGAGGCCCTCATATGGCTATGCAAGGCTTGGGCCAGGAAGCTTAAAGTAAGGCCCACTCCTTGTACTACTCATGAACACCATTTTATGACCTTCTAACTTGTCATTGGGCTTTTGGGCCTTCTTGCGAGCTTTCATTCGGTTATCGAAGACTGCAGTTGGAAGAACAAAAGGGCTAGAGCCCAAGGTCACCTGCACTTTTGTTCTCAAGCATCCTTATGGTTGATAACTGATAAGTTTTGATTTGATATATTTAGGGCCCATGCGCTTCTTTTTTTTTTTTAAGAAAAATTATGTAAAAAATATAATTTATATCTACTTATAAAAAACAATATAATTTTTTTTTGAAACTACAAATTATAATTTTAAATAAAAACTCATACAATAAATGAAAAAAAAAATAACATGTCATCATTTTAATAAATCTTTTTGAATACAAATGTTATTTTAAAAGTATTTCTTAAATATTATATTTAAACGTAAAATATATTTATTTTTAATATAAAATATTTTCATAAAAGTTATTTTTTGTAAGCTCATTCAAATGTGCCTAATCATTAACAATTTTCAATATTATCATATTGAAAACTATACCACAACTGTAACTTGGCAATTAGTTTGCAATTGACTCATGCATGGAATTGTTTTTTGTTTGGAATTTGAGATAATCATTAAATACTTATTAATAGTGTGTCAAGCTTTTGAGACCATTTTAGCTGAATGATCAACAATATTACTTGTTGCATAAGATACCAATAATATTAAAACATCTTAGAATTCATCTAATTTCCTTTTGCTTTTTGCTTTGTCATGTTAGATATGACTTAGATCATATGCTTTTAGTTTGCTTTTGCTTCTGCTAGTGGGAGGGCAGTTTTATGCTTTTACCCTTTTAAATTTGTTTGAATGAGTTTAAAAAAAAGAAAATATTTCTATAAATTTGGTTAAACTATAAATATTTTTATTAAAAATATAAATTTGTATATTTAGATGTAATAATTAAAAAATACTTTTAGATTATAAAAATTATTTAAATATAAAAATAAAAATATATTTGATTGATAAAATTATTAAAAATAATATGTCATATATGAATTGTAATTAGTAAATATTAAAAAAAATTTTCTCCAAAAGAATTTATTAAAAGGTTATCATCATTCTTTTTTTATTTATCGCATAAACTTTTATTTGAATATGTAATTTTCAGCTTTACAAAAAAATTTATTTTTTTATAAGTTAATGTAAATAATTTTTTTCATTTAATAAATATTTAAAAAAAACAACTAATAGAAAATGGGTCATTTATATTATTTATTGACTACTAATGTAAACTACTTATATATATATATATATTTTTATACCTTAATTTTTAATTTTTAATATATTATATTATTATCTATCATCTATCTAATTATTATTATTATTATTATAAATGTATCAATCATTAAAAGTTGAATGTATAAAAAAAAGATATACAAAATATTAAGAGTGTGACAACCCGCAAAATCTTCTTAAAAGTTTAAAATATTATTAATATTTGTATTGGGCTAAGGTCCACTATTTCTTACTAAAAGCCATGCTAAGTAAATTTTACAGTAAAAAGAGAAAAAGTTATGGCTTTTCCAAAAAAAAGAAAGATTTTCTTTGCCATAATATGATATTTATTATTTACTATGGCCAGAATTTGTGTTAATTTTTCTTTAAAATACTATTACCATGAGATTTCATTATATAATATTCACTAATAATTAATTCAATAAAGTGGCTAATAATCAAGAAGAAAATGTTGGGAAGGAAGCAAACTCCTTTCGGTGGTGCCACGCACGTCTCAGTAATAGTATAATACCCGGGGGACCGTGGGTCGGGTTGGGTCCCACAGGCCTTCATCTTGCCACGTGTTAGTGTCCAACTTGCCCGAGGAAAACGGTAACCTTTCCGCATTCCTTTATGTTGAATGTCTATAGTTTGATAGATAGAAATTAGAAAGAGTGAAGGGGAAGTGAGGTGGTCAAATAATGAATATCTATGTTGTCTTAAGCTAAATGGGTGTCCACGTGTGCCCACCCACATTGGATCCCGACCCTACGTGTTTTTTGTCCATTAAATTAAAATTATATTAATATAATATCAAGTTAATAAGTAATAACCCCTCGCTCTTTATAATGATTGTCTCTTGCTTGTATCCATCAGAGAAAACCAAAGCAAGAAACTGAAATCAACTGCTCGCTACTAAAGTACTAACAACTCTCTCTCTCTCTCTCTCTCTCTCTCTCTCTCTGCCTTCGGTTATCACAAAGCACATTAACCACTCTCCCTCCCTCTTCCTCTTCTTCTGCTTCCTCTGATTCGCAGACCATCCATCGATGTTCGTCAAGAAGCTGGTTGAGAAAGCCTCCATGAAGAAGGTCAGTGAACTCCCTTCTCTCTCCGTTTTCATTTGATCTGTTTCTTTCTCAAACAACTTAGTATGGTTCATTTCCTCGAACAACTTTTTGAACTTTGTGTTTATTCCAATCATCCACGATTCACGAGTTTAGATTTCCTTTTCTGCTTCACTTTCCGAGTTCAGTGTTTGATTTTCGAAAAACTTCTATCTTAATTAGCGTTTGAATGAAAAATGTCATGAATACGATGATCCATTCTCGGTGGACCTCCTGGATCTTGCTGCCTAAGTATATTTTACTTAGGCACTTGGTGGAATTTTAAATCTCAAAAAGGTGTATTTTCTCTCTGTCTCTGTCTCTGCCTCTGGTGTCTCTGTTTGAGGAAAGAACAAGGAAGAATGGTAATAATGGATATGGTGAATATATTGTTTTACTCGGGATTATTAGAATGATTGGTTTTCCCGATTTTTGTAATTTTTATGTGTTTTCCTTTTCTGGCTAATTTATACTGCAGTACCCCTGCAATCTCTTTATCATTAATAAAATTCAAATATATATATATATATGTAGGAGTGATTTATTATCACTTGAATCTGGTCCTATCGGGTCCTATTGTCATGACCATTACAAGATTGATTTGGATTCGATTTATTTATAAAAGGTGAAATGAACCCTTGAATTAAAAATAAATAATTTAAATTAAAATATTTATAAAATATCATTATGTATATTGTTAATAAATAATTACATAATTAATACATATTTTATTAATGAATTTTAATTTAAACTTTTCATTTTTGATCAAACTATTATAAATTACTCCTCTGTTATATACATCAATTGGAGAATTAAACTGCCATTGATTGCCCTACCAAAAGAAAAGAAAAGAGGATACTGTGTTCTTCGACTGAAATAGATTCCTCTGTTTATTCTTTTATTATTTATTTTTTTTTTGGTTTTTCCTATGAAGATAAGATGTTTTTGTTGCCTGAAAAAGATTTGGTCTTATCTACTTTGAATTAATTACTTATACGGTCATAGGGACTGGCTTTTGTTAATCATAAAAAAAGATATACTCTCTTAGAAAAAAAAGTGTGGTCGGTGGTACTTCAATTAGAAGGTCATTTTGTGGGCCCATACTAAAGTTGAATTTACGAGGGTGGAGTGGTGGACCCATGTTAGAAACCGTTATGTTCGTTTTAGCCCACAAGAATCCAAGGCCCGAGGGTAGAGGCAACCTCAGAAAGTCAGAATCAGGAAAAACGGTCGGGGCAGCCTTGTCCGGTGCTTCGTCCTTTTCTATTTAATTTCATATGAAGTAATCGGCAAATTCGATGTGAAAATCCAAGTTCAATGAGATAATCGGCAAATTCACTGGCATAGCTAAACGCTACGAATTAGGCCGAAACATCTAATGGAGTACCCAGAAGCTGCAAGATAGCGTTAACACTGGCAGACTTTTCCCTGCATGTTCATATAAGTTAAACTGTTGCTACTTGATAATTTTATAACTCACATTTAAGCCTAGATAAACTGGTGAACTTTATTAATTACATATTAAGTTGTGAATTTTGCCTGCAGCCTGGGGGAAATTCAGATGGGTTAAAAGGCAGCGAGGTAGACCCACGTCTGGTTTTTCATTATGGGGTCCCATCCAATGGTACGAAGTTCGCTTATGACAATATTCAGAAGATTCTTGCTCTTTCTACAAAGTATGTTTGCCCCTTGCCGTTTCTTGACTTCCTGCATGGTGTGTTGAATGTCATTAATTCAACTATATATATTTTGGGGACACAGATATTGGAGATAATCACTTTCACTTCGTTTTCACTTCCATGATGTACTGCGTGCTTCCTGATATCTACCAGCATTAATGGAACTGAAGATGTTAGTTCTGTGAATTTGGTCAAGATTTTCAAACGCTTGAAAGTAATTTTGTTGCATTTTTGAACAGGGATGGCCGAATTAAACTATTTGGAAAAGATAACACTCAAGCCCTTCTCCAATCTAGTGAGCCAGTCCCTGGCAAGTTTTTACAGGTTATATGCCCCTTTCCTTTTCATTGCCAGTTTGATCTTCTCCATGCAAATGGGACAATCTTCAGGTCATAAAACTACGATATTTATATGCAGTTTATCCAGAATCATGGCATTCTCATAAATGTCACTCTCAATAACCATATTGAGGCAAGTTTTACCTTGAACCTTGCTCACATATATTATTCTTCAAGTTGCCTGTGCATTTAATTGTTATCATTTCAATGTTTAAGTATAGATTTTACTCAGAAATTTAGATTCCTAAAAGAAATTTTGTAATTAGATTTGGGACATTGACAAGAAGCTGTTGTCTGATGTGTACGTTGCTAAAGAAGAAATCACTTGCTTTGCTGTCATTCAACATAGCTTCTATATGTAAGTAATGTGTCTGCTTCAAAATAAGCTATCAAGAAATTACTTTTTGAAGGAGTACCAAAAGTTATGGGCATACATCTGCATTGGCAGGTATATTGGAGATTCTGTTGGTAATATTTCAGTTTTGAAGCTTGATCAGGAACCATGGCATATGGTGCAGATGAAATACACCATACCTCTCTCAGCTTCTTATGGTGAGATACTTACAAGCTGTCTATTTTCTCTCTAAGAATTGTTCCTCCCTCCCTCTTTTTCTCTCTTATACAAGTACCTAGTTTTCATTTTTAAGTTCCTTAATCATCTTAGTAGGGAATCCAACTGAAGTGCCTGATGATACTGTTGTGACTCATATACTGCCTCAACCAGCAGCTGAAAGTAAGAGGTGAATTCCACAAATCCAGCCATCCCTTGGGACATCAATTTGCTTCATAACTAATTTGAATCCTGCTTTTTCTAAGTCATATTTCAAACTTCTTTTCTGTTATGTGTTCCAACGCAGGGTTCTCATAATTTTTAGGAACGGCCAAATAATATTATGGGATATTCGAGAAAGCAAATCTATTTTCAGAACTGGTGGAAATATATCACAACCACTCTATAATGAAACAAAGAAAGTGACTTCTGCATGTTGGGCGTGTCCTTTTGGAAGTAAAGTGGTTGTAGGGTATAGCAATGGAGAGCTTTTCATTTGGAATATCCCTTCTCTAAACATAGGAAATGATTCAGCATCTGATCATAGTAGTCAGAACACTCCTATGTTCAAGCTTAACTTAGGATATAAATCAGATAAAATTCCCATAGGGTCAGTAAAATGGATTTATGTTGATGGAAAGGCAAGTCGACTATATGTCACGGGAGCTTCGGACTATGCATCTTCAAACTTGTTGCAGGTATTTGAATGTTTTGCTTGGATCATTTTGACTATACATCTTGTTCTTGGACAAATTATTTTGAATGTTTCTGTATCTATATTTTCCTTGATAACGAGCAATTCATGAATGATAGTTTTTTTAGGGCAATAAAGGAATACAAGTTAACCTTTTCCAACTCGAATGAATTTGTGATTTTCCAAAGATTGACTGTGTCATGATTTGGTTCAATGAACTTGATCTAGGTTCAATTTGCAAATTTTAGTGACAGTTACATCCGTTTCTTATTTTTAACTTCAACAACTTTCTCATATAACTCAATGAGATGCCAAAAATAATTTGCTACCTTCTAGTTTCTTCTTAAAAGTGTACTCTTGGATCTTGGTTGCAACTAGAAAATGTTTAGTTATATGATTAAATGGTGCAGGTAGTGCTATTGAATGAGCACATTGAATCTCGCACAATTAAGCTGGGCCTTTATTTGCCTGAATGTTGTGTTGATATGGAGATCGTATCAACTTCAAGTGAGCAAAGCAAGCATAAACAGGATTCTTTCGTTTTGCTTGGGAAATCAGGACATGTATATCTATACGATGATAGCTTGATTGAAAGGTATCTTTTACAGTGTCAGTCTAAGTCCCCACCCTCATTGCCAAAGGAAGTTATTGTGAAGTTGCCAATGGCAGATTCAAGCATCACAGCAGCGAAATTCATCTCAGGCAATCCCTGTGTGGTAAATCCTGACGATGAGGTAATAGGGTTGTGAAATTATGGTTTTACGCAACCACATTCATTTCTTTGACATAACTAATTCTTCTATTCAATTTTACTGATTTCGTATTTCTTTTCTGTGGTCCCATAGGATTACATTCAGCTGTTGAAAAATTATCCCCCGCTTATTCCCATTGAAACAAAACATAAAGATGGGACTAACCTGAATTCTGCCAACTTTACTGGATTTTCAAACGTTAAAAACTTGTACATAACTGGCCACAGCAATGGAGCCATAACTTTCTGGGATGCGTCATGTCCCTTTTTCATCCCAATTTTGCAATTGAAGCAACAGGTATTATTCTTCTAGAAACTTTGTCTGTTCTCAAGTTGTCTACTTTGAGTGGCAAGAAACTATACGTTTGTTCCCAATTGTCAAGCATTGAGAGTACCATTTACTATTATATTTTGCAGTTAATTATTCTGTCTTTCATTTCCTTCATCTTCATGCAGAGTGAAGATGAGTTTTCTTTAAGTGGTATACCCCTGACAGCATTATATTTTGATAGCAACTCTCCTCTTCTTGTTTCTGGGGACCAGAGTGGAATGGTGAGGTTCCTTCAATTATAAATTTAGTGAATTGTGATATTTTTCATCTCTCTTTCTTCTTTCGCCCCTGCTCCCTCTTATCTTATAGTATGTTTGACAATAACATGATCTACAGGTTCGCATCTTCAGATTCAAACCTGAACCGTATTCGACCAACAGCTTCATGTCTCTTACTGGTATCACATATTATATGACTAAGTATAGAAGTTTTGCTGTTGTTATTATTAAATGATTGGTGTAGTTCACATTTAAGTCTGACAGACTGAGAGTGACTTGCATTTTCATTCCTCTTTGGTAGGAAGTACAAAGAAAGGGACTGATCATATAATCCAGAGTGTGAAACTTGTAAAGACTAATGGTGCTGTACTTTCTATGAACATAGATCACAGCTCAAGACATCTTGCTGTTGGCTCTGATCAAGGATATGTGAGCTACTTTTCTAAATTTTTTTGTTAAATATTCTTTAAATTTGTTTTAGGCTCACTGTCCCAACTCCCGAGTATTCAAAGAAGTGAATTTGATGCGTAATGTCCCAATTTGTGGAAATTGCTACATCTGATTCCTTTTGCTTTGATGTTCAAACTTCAAAGTTGTTCACTATCCTCACTGAAGTAATATGTCTAATAATTTATGTGAACCCAATTTGTTACAGGTTTCAGTTATTGATATGAATGGCCCAACTCTGTTATATCAGAAACATATCACAAGTGAAATTTGTACTGGTATCATCTCTTTGCAGTTCCAAACCTGCAGTTTGCATGGCTTTGAGAAAAACATATTAGTAGTCGGAACAAAGGACTCATCTGTTTTTGCATTTGATTGTGAAACTGGAAACACATTAAGCACTGACACCGTTCATCCCAAGAAGCCCTCCAAAGCTTTGTTCTTGCAGGTGTTGGGTAAGTTCTTTTGAGTAAAAGTTGTGACAGTTGACAATAACTTGTTGATATGAGTGATCTGAATACTACTTCTGTTTAGGATAAATAGTATTTTGACAACAGTGAAGAAAATGATTGAAAAGCACATCTCTGTTGCGTTATACAGATGGACAAGGTCATTTAGTCAAGGGATCAATTACAAAAGTGGGATCAGACATGAGCGAAGGGAACCATAATGAAGATGCAATAACAAAGCAATTATCCATTTTGTTATGTTCTGAGAAAGCTCTGTATGTCTATTCTTTAGTGCATGTTGTTCAGGTAATACGTACTTCACTTCTACTCATACTCATGATTTATGAATAACAGTAGAACATTAGCTGATGCCTGCTATTACACGTGTTGCATGTTTCAGGGAGTTAAAAAGGTGCTTTACAAGAAGAAGTTTCATTCCTCCTCCTGTTGCTGGGCATCAACATTTGACAGTCATTCTGATACTGGCCTTGTACTCCTTTTCACCAATGGAAAAATAGAACTAAGGTGGTGATTCTTTTTCTTAGTATATACATATTCAGAGTACATCAATGTATTATAATTTGATGGGTTTGATGTCAAGATACAGAACTCAATTTCCATGTAATTGAAAATTTCTTTTTCAGTGAGAAAAATGAGCAGACAGAAAAATATACTATTGAATATTTATGGCATGTAAAGTTAGTCTTCCATGGTTAGCTGGCATAATTCCGATTTACTTTGCTAGTAAAACATGCAAATGGCAACGTATATAAAGTAAATAGGTTGAAGCCAAATTTATCTGAATATTTTATGATTTTCATTTGTCTTAGGAAACAAGGAAAAGCAGAGCTTAATTGTTTGGTTGTCCACCAAATATTCAGTATTTTTTTTTCAAGCACTACCCTGTGGTCAAACATATGATTGCTTATTCTAAGGATTTTATATTGCATAACACGTTCTTTTCATGTGTAATTTTTTTTGTCCTTTCATGTTTAATACATAGACACCTGTTTTCCAAATGTTAGGTCTTTGCCAGAGTTGTCCCTGATAGTGGAGACTTCAATTAGAGGTTTCACATATTCACCTCCGAAATTAAAGTCATCTTCTGACGGTCAGATATGTTGTTCATCCGAAGGAGATCTTGTTTTGGTATGACAGTATATTTCACTATTGCAATAAGCTGTAACAGTTATTTATTACTTTGTAATTAACCCAACTTCCATTCACAGGTGAATGGTGATCAGGAAATTCTTGTTGCCTCTTTGTTGATACATAGGAATATTTTCAGGTATATATGGTTGGAGATTGCTACTATTACAATAAATTTCTGTATAGCTATATAGGAAAGAATATTTCCCACGGCTTTTTTCTTTTCCTTTCTCTTATTTTCTTCTAAAACTTTCAACAGAAGATGAAAATTGATAGTAAAAATTACACTTCAATTGATAAGTGCTCTCATTTTAGTCTTTTGCTTGGCTTCTTTTTAGGCTTTTGGACAGCGTTGGTTGTATATACAGGAAAGAAAGGATGCTGTCCCAAGAAGAGGTTGTTCCTGGCCTAGTCATCCATAAGGAAAAGAAAAAGGTAAGCACTAGCTGTTTTCTACTTTCCAAACTCTTATCCATTAGCTTTGCAACTAAAGGTATTCGATTTTGATCCTATTTAGGGTATATTCAGCTCTGTTATCAAAGATTTTCCTGGCAGTAAAGAAAAGCACGTGACCCTCATGGAAACAGAAAATGCAAAAGAAAGTATCCAAGCACTCTCAGTAATCTTTACAAATGCAAATTTTCCTTGTGATTCTGACAATAATGATAACCGGACCGTGGATGAAAATGAGCCTGAATTGAACATAGGTATGACTGTGCCGATATGTGCTACTGAGTACTACTAAAGATCCATTTGGATAAGCTTTTTAGTGGGAAAAAAGTGCTTTTTTGGATCCAAAAATCGCTTTTGGAAAGCACTTTCGGATTTTTTTTAAAGGCCAATTCAAACTCAATTTCAAGGTGTATAGTACATTTACTAACAAATTGGTATTCGTGATAGCCAATTGAAAGTGTTTTCTTTTCCTCCTGTATAGATGACATTGACCTAGAGGATCCAGGAGAAAAATGCAAAGAACAAAGTATATTGGGAGCTCTTAATAAGAAGAACTTGGCTGGAAAATTTCAGGCTCTAAAAGGTTAGTGACAAGGAGTCTACATTTTGTGTAAGTTCATTATATGTATTATGTGAATCATTTGCAGCTAAAAGATATGCACTAGAACTACTGTGGAGGGGATGTGTTAATATAGGGGATTTATAAAACATTTGCTAACAGTAGTCACTATATTCATCGACCATGTTTGGTCACTGGGTTTGTGGCTGATTTAGTTGAGCATCCAATATACAGGAAGATTGAAAGACATGAAGGGCAACAACCAGAAAACATCAAATAAGGAAGAGCAACAAGATGAGAAAGCTGGTGCAGTTGATCAAATTAAGAAGAAATATGGGTTTTCGTCTTCGTCCAATGTAAGTATACATTCTCCATCATGCTTCACTTACACAGTTACACTCTATCATATAACAATTCAAGAGCAAGGAATAATCTGTGCCTATTTACAAGCGAAATATTTTGCCCCTGAGAAAAACTGAATTTTGTTATCTGGATATGTTATGTATATTAATTAATGAGAACATAGTTTCATGGTCAAAATGATTAAAATATACGATTTGTTGTCTACCGATTGAGCTTTTCAATTAACATGAAAGTTTTATCATTCAAGTTATCAATGAAAGGTCCATTAATATAGCAGTTGCAGCACTGCAATTTTTAAGAAACTTCAGGCTTCAGAGAGGATGAGATTCTATGGACCACTCATGATTCATGAAGGACTTTATTTATTCAAATATGATTTTTTTTAAATAATTTGCATAAAAAAAAAAGACAACACCGGTAGGTAGCCATGTAATGATATTTATGATCACTAGATAGTGTAGTTACAAGTTTGCATATATTTGAATTGTAATTATTTGTTCTAAAATGTTACTGAAAACATAAACCAATCATGAATCTGGTGCCACAGGAAACAAGCATTGCTAAATTAGCAGAAAGCAAGCTGCAGGAGAACACAAGGAAACTGCAGGTATCTTTCATGTAGACAAAATACTACAAACAAAGCTACTATTACTTTATTAATACATAATGTTAACCCGTGGCATAAGCCAAAAAAAAAAGAAACTTCGGTTACTAATCTTCTTCTGACTTGAGCAGGGTATCAACCTTCGAGCTACAGAGATGCAAGATACAGCAAGATCATTTTCATCATTGGCAAAACAAGTGCTGAGAACTGCCGAACAGGATAGACGAAGTTGACAAACCCTATCGGCTAACTTATCAGACAGGTTATGAATGGTTTTATTTTTTAATTACATATTTGTAAAAAAAATATTTTCTGTGTGTTCGTTCACCATTATTTTTGTATTTATATTTTGTTTCACGCTGAAAACAAACAAGGGGTTGCTGCCTGATTGCTTTAGTTTTGGATTGATATTCAGAGTTCTCTTGTGATCCAAAGCCAAATATTATGTAGATCATGAGATTAACAGCTTCTTCACCTCTTTTTACCCCTCCAGATATATATCTGTTATGCCCCAAATATTTTATAAGTTTTCAAGTATTTAAAAAAAATTAAAATGCCTACATGCCAAAGGAAATTTCATTATCCCAGACAACAGACATAAGCCTGGTTGGATATAAGAAATAGCAAAGAAACTCATTTAACCAACTGGAGAATATCAAGTAAAAGTATCATTTGTACCTAATAATATTTCAGTTTTCAACACACTTTATGGCAAATAATGCTGTTTAAGTTTAACATAAAGTTAAGACATCCATTTTGCATGACAAGCATACTGACACTTTATACCCTTATCTAATAAGCATACATCTCAGTGAACACCAAGTTTAAATAGCTCATTGAGATTTGTTCTTTTTTCTTTTTTAAATAAAGGGTTAGCTCATCGAAATTCATTCCCAACTTCAAGAAAGATAGCATGGCATTAGTTCAGGCAGAAGACTATGGAACCACTAATGTTTTCTCCAAAGGTCTTCCAATAGGGAGTGTATCTCTTCTCTAACAGCATCTCTGTTACTAACGCTCAATGTAAAAAGATCTGCTCCTGGATGATCTCGCAACCTTGCAACTGCAGAAATTGACAACATTAGTTATTTACAGAGAGAGGCCCCAAAATCTTCAGAACATCTCAAAACTTTGACATTCATGTCTATCAAGTGCCTATCTTACTTTCATGTCTAGTGAGCTTGATATTATCAAGAAAGAAACAAGAAGTTTGAGTAGGGAAGGGATGTAAAATTCTGATCAAATTACCTGCAGGTATATCTCTGCCAAATTTTGGAATTGGAATGGAAGCCAAAATTGGGATATTTGACTCCAAAACTTTTAGAACAGCAGGGAAGAAGGATGAACTGTATAATTCCATCTTACCAACTTCATCAATGATGAAGAAATCAGTATCTTCTCTGACCTATTCATTGAATATGTGTCTTCAGACCTTCAAAGAATGATGTCAATTATCTAAATACATCACAAGTAAAATGCTTCTATGTCCTCAATGCCAAATCTACACTCATAAACAGCTCCCATATGATGTATACAATTGTCATGATAGTTTACAATTGCATGTGAAGAGTCCAAGAGCACCATATCAAATTTTGGAAATGCATCAAAATGAATGGTAAGAAAGACTATATAGTTGGGGAAATATGTAGTAAACTAGTTTCCAACTAACTCAAGGTGTTAACTATTTTGTTAACAAAAGCATAAACAACATCTGTCACAAGCAATAAACAACAATATTGAGAAAAGCAGCTCACCTGCAACTCAGGCAGTGCCAGTGACTCGAAAGATGCTAGATCAACTTTATACTTCCCAACACTAGGCCATCTCAGAGACTCTGGGCTGGCATTAAATAACATCCTATAAATAAATATGCAAAGTTCTAGAAAAGTAGTAGACAATTCGGTCAATTAATCAAGTGTAACATTTCTATCATATGTAACCTTCTGTTTTTGAGCTTGAAATTCTAAGAGTGTCAACTCATCACTAAGGACACACAGATACGGAATATGACATTATACAAATATCACACGACAAAATATGTCTACATGTAATTTTAAGTGTTATACAGGTGTCAGATATGTATCGAACAAAATATGGCTACAATTTTAAAGTATCCGTGCTTCATGGCTAAATAACAAACAAAAACACCAATCACAGTTGCTCCCAACTCCCAAGTCCTAATGCAAGCCAGAAATGGCCATTGCTGTGCTACTGGTATGCATCTTACTATAAGCAATTAGAAACAAACGAGTTAAGAAACTCCATAAATATGAAAGCAGATAGATCAAAAGACACCTGGAAATGTTGGCGGAAGCAAGGCGACCCGTGCGACCATCTAGAGTGACCACCTCAAAACCAACCCTCTCGCTTCCACGTCTAACTTCACCTAAAAAAGCCACCACAATCATAACCACAAGGTATGAATTCACAAAGGGTCTGAAATATATCCAAGAAGAGAGGAAGAACAGAAGCTTACGAGTATAGAAGCCTCGAACCTTGAGGCTAGGATTTGAGGTTTTGAGGCTCTCGAACACTCGCATAATCAGAGTGCTTTTGCCCACACCCTGCTCAGAAAACCTCCCACATAACTCAATGAACAGAGCGAAGAAAAGTAAAAACCATTAACGGTGAAATTGTTGCAAGCTAAACATCAACGAAGAAAATGCTGTTTTCGAGGCGAAAATAAAACAGGGGGAACGGAGTTGACGCGGGACTTACAGGAGGACCGGTGACCAGGATGCATTTGCCGGGACCCGCCATTTTCTCTCTCTAGGTCTCGACACTGCAGGTGGTATTTCCACGGCGTGAAGCCGCCGAGGAGAACACCAAATCGGCGATGAACGCTTATGGGCCGAAGCATGTAGTGGCCTATCCCAGTTGTTTTGGGTCAAAATCGATATTGAAACGTATGGGCTTGCATTTTGGGCTGTGCTTGGAATTGTTTTTGAGAATGACTTTAAAGGATGTATGAGATAAAGATATGGGCCTATTTGGTGCTTATAGAATACAGTAATTGTATAAATAATAATAAAAAATTGTTATAATATTGTTATGTATTTATTGCAATAATATATGTAGAATTATATAACATAATAATAGGGGGAGGTAATAGTAGCAGCATTAACAATACAATGTTATGTAATGATCATTGTATAATATTATTTTATCCTCTCCTTTTATATTTTCTTATACGATGATAACTGTATAAAAAATTATAATGGTATAAATTAATACATTCATTTGTGTACATCAAACATTGTATAAGACTAAATTATATTAACTTATATTATCTAATACTCTCTTATACAACATACCAAACGAGATAACAAGATTAAACTTTAGTGCTATCATTATAAATATTAACTTACTTAACCTATGCTTATAAGAATATATATAAGATGGTGGCTAACCTACCACTATTGTAAAACATTATTCATCTCTCACTACTTTTTTATTTTATTTTTTATCTTAATTTTTTTTAACTTTTTGATATTAATTAATTTTTTTTTATTATATATATTTTTTTAAATTTTTTACTTATATCAAAAAAATTATGAATGAATAATATAAACAAATGTAAAAAAATTTAAATTTTTTAAAAAAAATTTATAATATAAAAATTAAAAAATTAAAATAAAATATCAAAAAAAGTAAAGAAAATTTAAAGTTGCTTACCATGTGGCGATAAGGTGTTCACCTATATAGACTAAGCTATCATCCCCTCATATTTTCATTTTCATTTTTTTATATATTATTTAATTTTTTTTTGTTATTTATATAATTTTTTTATCATATATTTTTTTACATTTTTTGAGATGTTTTTATATTTTTTTGTTTTTACTGTTTTTATTTTTAAAATTTTTTATTGTTTTAAAATTTATAATTAATTTTTCATTATTAAAAAATTAAAAAAATAATAAAATTTGTGACAATAAGAGAATATGCACCACATAAATATTAAGTTTGCGTAGGAAAAAGTAAAGGTGACCTTTTAGTTTCATACTCATGTTTGTTTAGTATTAATATACAGCTATAAGGCAAGAACTACAGATAGGGATTATGGATGCATCATTCTCTCCCATGTTTCAGGAAGGATTGATGTAATTTATTAGAAATTATTCAACTGGAATCCGCGTAGAGATAAAATAAAAAGATGGCAAGGGAAGAAATATAGTACAGATCAAAATCTCAAGAAAACAAACATGTATAGGAGGTAGGGATTTTTTCCTACACTGGCTCAAGTAAAACACGTCGGTGAGATTTTTTTAATGCTGAGGCCACTCGTCAAATAGCTTTGCAATCATATAAAAACCGATACGTTGAATTATTCAACTTAAATAAACCAAAAATTAGGATTTCCGTCGGGTAAGGTAGGGGTTTAGTTCGACAATATAGATATTTATCTGGAGAGTTGCTTGATTATTCATCTAACTAAACCTTATATGATTTCCAAATTAATATAAACTTAAACTCACCAAGGACGCAGTATAACATTATAAATTACGACGCATAAAGAAAACAAAGTGGAAACACACATCTGGTTAAGATCAGACTTTTCGGCTTCAGTAAAGATAAGACCACGGATATATTTTAATTCAATAGTATTCAAACGTAATCTTGACGTATTTCCAAAGAATCAATAATACTATTAGCCTTTCGCGATAAAAAGAAATATACAACTTCCTTATTCATGAATAGCTGGAAGACTATCCGTTATTCAATATTAAGTCATAACATCATATTCAATAAAAATGGATAATCCATGAAAATATATAATCGGCAATAAAGTGAAAAAAAAAAATCATGGATTGTTTAATAACAATGAGCCATTTCACAATGGGTAAATGCAACAAGATTCACAGAAAAACAAACAGTTTGTTGGATTGAAATTGTTACAAAGCCCGAACAAACAATTCCAAGCTTTCAAAGTGTGATTTAAACTATTTCTTAAGCTGCTACATCAAAATAAAGGCAATGGTCCGTGAAATTGCTGATTCCATTATTATAGCTATAAAGAAAGCAGTGGCATTTCATCACAGAAAAAGAGCATGACCATACCACCAACACAAGAATTAAAATGTATCATAACAAACTGAGCTTGAATTGATGGGAAAGATGCGTTTAAGTACAGGATCATGATACTGAACTTACTAGACCCTAGTTTATCCTATAAATGGCAGCATAAGAAAATATTTATCAGAGACAATTATGATTGGAAAATCCAGTCTACCATATTCTAGGAGAGCCTATGAAAATATATTCCACCTAAGCCTGTGTCACCGGCATATTTACTCGTCGTCATCTTCCTCCTGCAGAAAGCAAAAACAAATCAATTTAGAATCAACGCCTTAGGAACAATTATACAATCACCACTCAGTACAAAAAATGATAATATAGATCTACCTCATCTTCATCATCGTCATCATCATCATTCACTTCAGACTTTGACTTGTCCGACTCTTCCTCCTCTGAAGGATTTTTACCCTCAGCCTATTCCATCAAACCAATTATAATTATGAACTATTAAGTATCGCAGTTAATTATATAAAAGTATGTCTCAGTAAAAGTAAAGGAAAATAGTAAACCAAAACGGAGATACCAATACGAGAAATAAAACGATGGAGAGAGGAAATTTAAGTAATCACCAATCTCTTATTGTAGGCCTGAATAGTTTTGTCGTATTCCTCTTTCTTTTTCTCTGCCTTAGCTATGAATGGAGCTTTTTCCTGAGACATTAAAGTAGCAAATTAGATCATTACATGATTTTATTCAAATAATGTAATATAAAGCGACAAACAATCATCAATACTCACAGCATCAGACATTGACTTCCATTTATCACCACCAGCTTTACCGACCTAACTCATTTGCACAATATACTGAACATAAGAATTCTAATAACAATGAAGATTCAGGTAAGTGAAAACGACAGAGAATTAGATCACTCACAACAGAGACAGATTTGTTGTTTGGATGCTCCTTTTTGTACTGCTCTCTGAAATCAGCCCTGTGATCATAATACAATACAAAGATAATCAGGAAATGAAAATCACAGCAGATTCCTACTTATTAAACATACAATAACAACGAATATATATTTGAAATTCAACAACAATTCGTACATGAAGACAAAGAAAGCACTTGGAGGCCTTTTCGGCTTGTTTGGATCCTTAGCGGCCTTCTTCGTCTGCTTCCTTCCGGCTCCAGCGCCCTTGCGCTTCAAGCTAACAATTTCAACACAGCAAAACAATCAATATCAACAATAAAACAGATAAATATAAAATAAAAATTGAACGCTCAATTAAGCGATTCAGATGTTAATCAACGCTAGTGAAGAAAAATTTAAGAGACCGAAACAAAAACCGAATATGCTAAAAGCATGAAGGAAACTCACCGATTGTCGGAGCCTTTGGCGTCAGCTTTGGCCTTAGGCATGGTGATCCCGCAGAGAAACGACGAAAACCGATGAGAACGAGTTGAAAATCGTTGAAACTCGGACTGAGTGGGAGCCGCAAGGGTTCCGAGTCACCTTGAACGTAGGGTTTTCAAAGGAGAGAAGATAAGTGAGTGAAGTGAGATATGCTTTGCGCTATGCTACGCCCTTTGTTGCTGAGGGTGCGTGTGTGGGCTTTGGACGAAGCGCGAGAGGGGAATAAGAAGGGGGCGTAAGGGCAGAGAGAAAATATTAAAATCGAAACACCAAAGAATTGAAGTCCGGGTTTAGGCGGGATTTCGAAAATATTTTGCCACGTCAGCGATCCGTGTGCTCCTGCGCTATACGTTCCCGGGTTTGCCTTCGTAGCGCTTGTGTTTCCTCTGTGTGTGGATTTCTGTGAGCTGAAGGATCCCTCGTAGGCTCATGAGTAGAGGTCGTGGACACGTGGCTGGTTTTCTGCATTAAATATGAATAACCCGAGTTGTGCTTGTTGTTGAAAGACAGATGTAGCCTTTGATAGATAGGGGTTTTACGATGTTACCACGAAAACGTGAAGAACGCGCCACGGAAGTTGAGGATGGGATATATTGTGCCCCGAGGTCAAGTTCGTAAAATCACTTCTCTGATATTTTGGGTTGTCCTTGGATCCGTTCTGTTCGGCTCCATAATAGTTATAATTATAAATCCAGTGTGGGCTCAGAGGTGATCAGGCGAACTGTGAATCTATTTCTATTTTTTATTTAAATAATAAATTTCTGAAATTAAAAAAATAATTATTCACTAACTACACCATCTATATATTCTGTAACATCTTTTGTACAATAAAATGATGGAAATTGTAATTTTTTACTTAAATCCTCATTTTTTCACTCACTTGAATTAGTTGGATGGCTATTTATCGTTGCACTACGTGTTGATCCTAATTTTGTAAACAAATTTCCTAATTATTCATATTAAACATGATAAATAACGAGATAGCAACTAACTGCACATTAACTATAAAAATGAAGGGACAATTATTATGTACCCGTTGAGATATAATATTTTAATATATTGTCCATAAAAATGCATCAATTGGCACTTCATAATAAAATTATTTAAAGATAATTAAAAAAATAGTAATACATACAATATAATAATAATAACAAAAAATTGTGATATGTGAAAAATTATGTTAACTTGATATCTCTTGATTTTTTTATTTGTTTGTAATTAATTGAGCTTTAATTATTTTAATTACATTTTTATTTAATTTTGTTTTCTTTTTAATTATCTGTATAATGTGTAGTTAGCTATAAAAAATAATTATACATTTATTTTTTTGAGTGCTCAATCACCCTTATATAAATTTTTAACCCTAAAAGAATCAATGATAAATACTATCTTAACAACTGCACGTTTCTGCCATGTGAATTATTTTTCTGTGAAAGGTGCAATATTTTATATACTTTATGACCTGAAACCTTATGGCAAGCACAGTGAGGTCAGGTGCCATTAATTGATCATAACAGGTCCGTGGACTTTCATGGAGCTAATAGGAAAAAAAAAAATTGTTATGCCTAAGGTCCCACTGATAACTCTATTTTTATTAATTTATTATTTTTTATAAATTTAAATAAAATATATTTTTATTAAAATATATTATTTAAAAAAAACTTATTTTTAAAATAATTTCAAATAAACATAGGTTTAGTCATATCCTTTCACTACAAAGGGAGTCCAACAGTGAAAAAAGAAACTCTTGGTGGAGGCAGGCTCCATGTCACCATGTTACTGTAAATTCTATTTGAAAAGGTTAAAAAAAATGTATGGAGGTTTCAATTAAAATGATTTTTATTAAAAATATAAATTATTTTATATTTAAATATAATAATTAAAAAATATTTCTAAATTAAAAATTTTATTTTAAATATAAAAATATAAAAATATTTTTGACTAATAAATAAATGATATTTAAAGATTGTCTATTTAAATTTAGTAAACAAAATTTATGCTATTCCTTTATAAAAAATATTTTTTTAAAAATAAAAAATATTTTTTGTTTAGATAAAATAATTAAAAAGAATATTTAAATTAAAAAATAAAATAAAATAATATCTTATTTATCAATTTTGGGTGTGGCTATGATATAGTACACCTATTTGTTTGTTTTTTTTTTCCTTAATTTTTTTAATTTTTAAAATTAGTTAATTAATTTTTATATCGTATATTTTTTTAAAAAATATTTAAAAATATTTTTTATATTATTCATTTATAATTGTTCTTTTACTATTTATTCATAAGTTAACAAAATAAAAAAAATTTATTATATACAAATAATTAATTAATTTTAAAAAATTAAAAAAATAATACTGTAGCAATAGGCGAGCAATGTTTTAGTGGACCATTACTATGTTATCGCCTTTTTTGGGACAGTAACAAAATTTTTTACATTGAATGATCTTATTTATTTTGTTTTTTGTCTTAATTTTTTTTTATCTTTTAGTATTAATTAATTATTATCTATATTATATAATTTTTTAAAAAATTTTTAAATTTTTTTAAAACATTTTATATTATTTATTTATAATTTTTTTAATACTACGTAAGTAACCAAAATTTAAAAATACATATATAACATAGAAAATAATTTATTAATATCAACAAATAAAAAATAAATAAACTATCTTACTGATACTATTTGTAATGGTAGGATAATTAAAACCTATTTTTGGAATGGGTCTCTGTTTTCTCTCTCTTTTTTCACCATGTGCTTTTTTCTGAGTAAGAAATTTTAATTTAAAAAAGCATACTTCTTATTATGCTTTTGATTTTTTAGAAGTCCAAATAAATACTCATTTTCTTGCCATAAATAATTTGTTTAAAAAAAATTAATTTTCTAAAAAAGAATTCATAAAAACGGGCTCTAGGTGTAGCTTCTTGATGAGCTTTTAATAGTGTTCAAACTTTTATAAGGTGCTAAATGATGTATATCATTCTAACTAGCATGCTTCGAAATATCTGCCCGTGCAAAATATAAAATGGTACTAAAAATAATTTTATTTTCTGACTTGTTTTAATAAAAAAAGCAGTTGATGAAGGCCTTAATTGCTAATATTGTTATTTTTTTCAAAAGCTGTTATCTTGTAAGTATTCTGAATGTAAAATTAAGGATATCTAAAATTTCCGTTCATAAAAATGTGACAAAATTTACTATTAATTGTAATTATAAAAAAAGTTGATATATCTTTTAAATCTGTCTAATTTTACTTTTTAGCTTTTTCTCCATTATATTAGTTGGTTAGTTGACCAAGGAATTAGTTGCTACCTGATCATTTTATGTTGAGAGATATATGATGCTCACTAAATAGTTATAGAAATTTCACATATTTAATATTTAATATTATTTTTATAAAATATTAATTTTTAATGATTATTATATAAAAAAAATTTAATATCATAATATCTTAAAAGAGTTTAGTAAGTATCTAAATTTAGATTTTTTTATTTTTTATAATTTAATTTATTTTAAGAAAATAATTAAAAAGATTATAAAAAAATAAAATACAATGCTTACAAAAAATTAAAATAGTAAAAAAATTAAAGAAAATGTAAATTTTTTTTCAAAAAGTAAAAAATTAAAAATAAATAAAAACGCATCCAGATTCACTAACTTTAGAAAACACCAGTCTTAAATTAAATATAATAATAATGTTATTGTACCAAACGGCTTGTAGATTGCATTCACTAGATTGTGTTCTTTTTAATATTTGTCTCACTAATTTCTTTGGGCTGTTAATTTGTCTGACTAAATTGGACAAAATTTTTTTTTGTTTCAAAAATTGGGTTACTGTGTTTTGGACAAAAAGGTTGGGTTTACTAAAGTTTCTCATTTGCATGAAATGTCATCCATAGTGGGCTTGCTATTGCATGTCAAGCCCATCATTCTAGTGTGGGCCAGAGAAGCCTAATTGCCACGGCGTCTAGCAAGTTGTCAATAATACCCTTCTAATAACACGCTGACCTGCATATCGTTCTGTCAGTATACGGAAGGAAAGAGAAGGATACTTATGTCATTTAAGGTGAACTCAGTCTTAACAGCACAAAAATACAAATAAAAGTACCAAATCGGGACCAACAGAGAAAGGAAGAGAAACCAAGCTAGGGTTTTGTTGTACTCAATCTACACCCGACAACGGGGCTGCTTTACAATTAATCTTTCTGAGTTATTTGTTCGGAGGAGCCATGGAGCCGTTTCGTTTTCCTCCGGCAACCGAACCTTCTTTCGATCGATCATATAGCGGAATCGGAACCGTCTACGGATCGAGATGGTAAATTGAGCAAACTTGATCTTTTGGTTTTGTTGCTTTACAATGCTGGTTTTCTGTTTGTGGCTTGAGATTTGCCAATCACTGTGGTTTGATTTGTTGTATGTTATGTATTGTGCGAATGATGTGTTCCAACATGCGATTGAGTATGTTTCTGGAATTGGAGGGGTGTTTTATAGCCTTCGATGATCTTTTTGTGTTTGATTTTTATGAGGTGAAGTCTGCGTTTAGAAATTCCATTAGTATATTTGTTTTTCTATGCGAGTTATTTGCTGATTTTCTTTTCTCTATTTGAGTCAGAAAATATTAAGAGAGCTAATTCATTTGAATAGGAATCTCCTTTTCCTTTTTTATGCAAATCTGGGAATTGTTTTGTGAAGTTTTTTTTTTTTTTTTGATATAAACCGATTTGGTATAACATATTGTATGACTGTATTTATCATTTTTTTTCATATTGTGTTGGAGCTATTTTAGCTTTTTGATTTGACCATCATAGAGGACCTCCTTGCTCCTGAAGAATATATATTGATCTACAGAATTAGTTGTTGTTTCAATTGTCACCCTGGAGGAAGGCTTACTACTGAGTTTGAATGGCAATTTTTTTAGAATTATATTCAACATTTTTAATGATTGGCTATATGGTTTCCAAAAATGAAGAAAATCTGAATGTAAACCTTCTTTTGACAAGTATCGACCCCTTTTTATGTACTGTAGAGGCCATCTCGATCTGTGCTTTACATATTTAAATTGTTAACTATATTTATAGAAAAAAATTTCATCCAGTGAATTTAGTGGAGAATAAGGAAAAACAAACATGGGAACATATACAACTTGCAACCTAACGACCCAGGGTCAGTGCTGAATTGAGATTACTATTGTTTTTCAAGTTCCTGAAAATCCAGGTGTGAATTGATGTCCAACTTTTTTCAGTACATGTAGTTTGATGTTTACATTTGTGACATCACATTTCTATCTTGTGCTGCTGTGTTATGTGTTTCCGATTTTATTAATCTTGTTAACTTTTAACATTCGAACCTGGAGCCATTCCCTTCATATAACATTCTTCTCTTTAATGCCATTCAGTTTATGTTCTCTGTTTGCAATTATATGACCAACTAATAGATTGTCTTCAATGTTTAGTGGACCAATTTTTTATAATGGAAAACGTAAATTTGTGGTTCATTCTAGATACACTGTATTGGTATAGCTTGTTGAGTTTTGTTACTTTGATGGATAGAAGCTGGTTTGTTTTGTTCTTTTATGTTGTTTGTTTTTAGGAGATTGATCAATATGATAAATGCTGTGAGATTAGGAATTAAAATAAGGTGTCAGGGAAGTGTGGGTTGGGTTTGGCTTTATTAACATGTTGAGTGGGGGATTTTTTCTGTGTTTTTTTGGGTATGGAAATTGAAGGGCAATGTTGGGAAGCGGGGGGATTTCAGACGGGTACGAGGTTGGCTCAAAGAGACAAAGAATGATGGAATCCATTCCATACTTTGCAGTGAGCAGCGGAACAGGCAGTTTTCAACCTCATGGATATGCTGGTGGCTTCCAGCCCCTTCCCTTTCCTGTGGTTCGTCTCAGGGGCCTTCCCTTCAACTGCACTGACATTGACATTTTCAAGTTCTTTACTGGACTGGACATTGTGGATGTATTACTGGTCAACAAGAGTGGAAGGTTCTCAGGAGAGGCCTTTGTTGTCTTTGCTGGAGCAATGCAGGTTGATTTTGCTTTACAGAGAGATCGACAGAACATGGGACGCAGATATGTGGAAGTTTTTAGGTGTAAGAGACAGGATTATTA
>JASKGM010000010.1:5349611-5372522 GCA_034509205.1 Ceratonia siliqua | reverse complement strand
AGTGTTTTCTGCATTTTGGCCGTTTAGATGCCACTTTTAGACAAAATTGTTTTTCTTTAAAGAAAAGTAGAATATCTAAAAAAAACATTTCAATAAAAAAAATTTAAAAAAATATATCTCTCATTACCTTAATAAATTTTATTTGCGTCCATTAATTATTTGAATCTTTTTTCCTACTATCTCCTAATTCTATAATACCTCGACTCTCTCAATTGATGTTTGTTTGTCTGTCCCTTCTCAACGTCGACGTCGGCGTGTCGATGGTCCTTGCCATTGTCAATTTTGTGTTATGAGATATGCATATGATGGGTGTTATTAGATTTTACAAGAAAGCAATCTCATCGAATATCTGCAACTTGCTTGGTTGAATGGATGCAAGAAGGTGATTCCTATGCTATTAACGAAAGTTGTGGTTTAAGACACCTCTCTTTTCAGCTGATGCTGTTTGTACATAGATAGCTGAACAATCGATGGAGGAGATGCGAGAGGGAAACAGAGAATCTACATATTATTTTTAATAATTTTACTTATAAAAAAAAAATTTTATATTTTTTACACAAGTATATGTTTTTTTGTTTTTAAATCACTTCTACTTGCGCGTGCTATCAAGAGTGAAGATAGCATGTAAAGTGATTTAAAAGCAAACACGAACTATCAAGAGTGAAGAGTCGGCAGAAAGGCCGTCGAAGCTCTAACGTTGGACTCCGTGGCTCAGGTTTCACTGTGCTAACCAAACGTACCCTTCTGATTAGCTTACAGAACGCACCACCATGGCTTTTAAAGTTCTCTCCTTTTTTCTTTGATCTCTGTTAAAATTGGTGGATTTCCAAAAGGGTTTTTTTTTTTATTTTTTTTTATTTTTATCTTCGTTTCGGTTCGAGCGATCAAATTCGTACTGGCAAGACGTGACCCATGAACGCATTCTTGTTTGAAGGTTATTCGCTGAACTCCTACGTGTTTTGGTCTTTTAGTTAAGCATTGTTGGGGATTGATGTTAATCTCAATCTTTGCAAAGGGTATTCCCGGTTCGGTTTGGTTGCTCTGAAAATTTACTAGAAGTATCGAAATTTCAATTTTTTTTTGGTTATATATCTATTTGGGATAGTAACAACGGAGTGATAATTTTAAATCCAGTGCATCAAATATGGTTGGTTGCTCGGAATGACTACTCAATATTGAATTAGTTTTAAGAAGTAATAGTTCAGATAGAGTTTTTATGTGAGAATAACTTAGATTTTTCTTTGATGTTTGATAAATTGCCATATATCGCCTTAGTTAAACTATATGTTCCGGGCGCTTATTGCATCCTTTAGCAAATTGGCATTTCAGAGCACCATTTAGGCCAAGGGGGACAGTGGCCGTTCAGGCTTCCTTGCTTTTCCTATTGTTAATAGTAGGGTATATTAATGTTTTCTTTTTCCAGGTATACTATTTTCTGACGTTATGATGCTCTGATTCTTTGAATATATTGCATTGGCCATCATTTGTGATTATGTAGCAGACAAGGATTCTTTGGAAGATTATTTCTTGATATGGATTGACATGTTTTTCAAATAGTCGATACTTGGATTTCTTTTACTAAACTTCGCAACCCGTTAATGTTTGATGCAATACAAATGTTCCTTGTAGCAGCAATACTAAATTAGTAATTATGATAATGGAGAACTTCTATGTTCTAAACATAAGTATGCTAAAGAGATGAATTTATGACTTTTAGTATGTCCACTGCATCATCATTCGTTATAGTTAATACTATATGAAAAAATTGTAATTAATGTTGATAACTCTCCTTCCCTCCAGCTTCAGGGAAAAGAAAACCTCTTTAAGATTTTGGTCAAGCTTCACCCCTGCAAACTGATGGAGGAACAAGTAGCTGAAGAGGCAGCTCTTATGTTGTAATCTGCTATTTCCTTTAAGTATTAAGGGGAATGGTGCTTACACCTTTGGCATAATCTACTGTTTGTTGACCGGAAACAATTATGTGGATTTGCTGAATATAGTATCATTTTTTATTTGTTTGAACTATGGCATGTTCGTTAAGTCTTTTTTTATTTATTTATCATTTTGGTCATAATATAATTTTTTGACTTCTCACCTTCTTGTAAATAGACCATGCAAATAATAATTACTAATTTACTATTTTCAGAACGCAGATTAATAATTTTCCAGTTTCTATTGAGCTTGTCTGTGAATATTCAACGAGGGTTGCTTTAGCTTATCTTAATGCTAACTTATAATGAATTTTTCTTCTTCATCAGGTTCATCTTGGACTCTTTAGGTTACAATTGCAAACATTTCAATGGAGAAAAGTACTGGAGGTATTACTAGCCACCTGTTTGAAGGTTTATGTAGTTTTCTGAGGAGATGCATGTTTGGTATTTTATCTGTGGGTCCTGTGCCAAATCATATTGCTTTCATCATGGATGGGAATCGAAGGTATGCAAAGAAGAGAAACTTGGCAGAAGGTGATGGCCACAAGGCTGGATTTTCGGCTCTTCTCTCCATCCTTAGGTACTGTTACGAATTGGGAGTAAAGTATGTAACTGTCTATGCATTCAGTATTGATAACTTTAAAAGACAGCCTCAAGAGGTCCAATCCTTGATGGAATTGATGCGAGAAAAGATTGAAGAGTTGCTTCAGAAGGAAAGTATTATCAATGAATATGGTGTTAGATTACATTTCATTGGCAACTTGCAATTATTGACTGAACCTGTCAGGGTTGCAGTGGAAAAGGCAATGAGAGTCACTGCCCACAACAACCAGAGAGTGTTTTTAATTTGTGTAGCCTATACTTCACGGGATGAGATTGTGCATGCTGTTCAAGAATCCTGCAAGGACAAATGTAATGAAGTTCAAGCATCAAAAGGAGTTAAAGGTTCCAATGGTATTGATTTGCATGCTCAAGATTCCTACAAAGATATTCTAAACACAACCAAAACTTGTAGTAGTGTACTTGAAGGAGTGGAATGTGATGGAGAGAAAGATGGTGTCCTTTTGCCTACAGTTCAGAAATGCTGTGGTGAGTGCAGTGAAGCTGAAATAACAAGTTGCAGTGGGGTGGTTGAAAGGATTGAAGAGAGAAAGTATAAGCAGGGTGAGCTTCCTACTATAAAACTGGTGGATGTTGAGAAGCACATGTATATGGCAGTGGCACCTGACCCAGACATCTTGATCCGAACTTCTGGTGAGACCCGTCTCAGCAATTTCCTGCTTTGGCAGACTGGTACCTGTCCTTTGTATTCACCAACCGCGCTTTGGCCAGAAATAGGATTATGGCACTTGGTCTGGGCAGTATTGAACTTCCAGAGGCATCACTTTTACTTGGAAAAGAAAAAGAAACAGTTCTAATTGTAACATTATCAGCATAAAGTCTGTTTAAAGCTGTAAATCATGTGATGGCAGATAGTATTTATCTTTCGTCTATTTTTTGTTTTTATTTCATCTTTCTTTGACAACATTCTCACAATTTGCTCGCCAAATGGGCCATTTTGACAGTAGTTTGGGTTTTAAACTATTCGTGGGGGCGATGTAATACCAAAGTTAAATGACACTGGACTTCATTAATTGTAAGGTTTTTAAAGGACACTATTTATTTTTGCAATTAAATGACTTTACTTTGATTAAGAAATTAAATAATTTCAGAATACAGATCCCCAATAACAAAACCAATCATTTTTTGGCGATTTATTCCAACCATCAACACTTAATTGCTTTCCTATTCACTGTGCTCTGTGACATCAAATTTAACTCGGTCAAAATAGGCAACGTATTTGTCGTTCCTATGGAAATAGATGTGACCCAGCTAATGCTCCAACGTGCTGCTAATAGCTTCAAACCAATGGTCTGAAAGAGTGAAAGGTAGCTAACGTCCATATGCTTTGAAGGAAATCCTTGGTCTAAGAGTGGATTTTTTTTGTGGGGTATAAAGGGAAGGGATTTAAATTAAATGGTGGTAGCAGAATTTTAAGGTTTGCTAGTCAAGGAAATTGAATTAAGTATTCAAAGAGCGGGGCAACTTTGACTTGGGGATTGTGTTCCAATTCACCACTCAACCAAATGGTGCATAATGGCTGCTGCTTTTTGAAAATCGCATCTTACCTAAATTCACTTTTAAAAAGCAAATATGGACATAAAATCATAGACTTTTAATTGCACGCAAACAAATATAAAAAAGTCCAAATTGAACCTAGTAATTGCACTCTTTCGACATAGTCCTTCTAGAGACAAACTAGGAACTAGCAAGGTCTTCATAGTAATTTTTCTTATTTTCGTTTTCTTCTTGGAGGACTGACAAATTTCAAAGTAATGAAAGTATACGCTGGAGGAAGAAGCACAATAAATACGGTCACAAGATGACTTAGCCATCCTTTTCATTGACGCCACCAGCTGCAGGTCTTTTCCATCGACCACAAGTCTCTATGAGCTTTTCATACCATAATGTGAACCAACTCTCATCTCATGTCAAGTATATATCCTCATATCGCCTTCCTTTTTGTCTAATCACAGCTAACAAGCTCAGCTATGGCGATCTCTTTACACAACTATCTTCTTGCTATTTTGCTTTTGGCCTTAATCCCATTTAAGGTCACCTCTAGTTCCCACCACCACCACCACCACCACCTAAAATCCCTTCACTTCTCTCTGTTTCAACATGAAACCGTTAACAAAACTGGATATATCATAGTAAAAGGGGTGGAAGGTGGACCTGGAGTCTCTCAAACCACAACCCCATTTGGCACCTTATTTGCCTTTCAGGATTCTTTGACTGTCACAGCCAACAGATCCTCCAAGCTAGTTGGAATTGCCGAAGGAACTACCATAACCTCTAGCCTGGATGGGCTCCGCAGCATCTCAATTGCCAAGCTAACTTTGCGTTTGAAGAACCACAGGGGCTCAGTTTCCGTTGTTGGGGTCACAAATAATGTGAAGCCTTCTGATCTTCCAGTAGTAGGAGGCACTGAAGATTTTTTGTTCGTGCAAGGCTATGTCACGTCTTCTCCACTTGATCTCAAGGGTCTAACAGTTGTCTACAAGATCGAAATTCATCTCTACTGGCCTCCTTATGCAACTAAAAGTTCTTGAAGGGCATGGCCAACTTCAAGAATCAATAATACCCTAATTACAATGGGTTACATTTTTTTTTCCTCCTCTTTTACTTTAAGGTCTCAATGTCCTTGCGTTAATGAATTTCTTCCTAGTCAGTGATTTAATTTGTGGGGTGCTCCTAGGGTGATGAATTCTGATTTTGATTCATGTGGGTAAGCTTTCATTTTCTTGTCTTTTTTGCACAATCATGTATCACAGCAGCCTGAGAGCAGGTTCTGAAATAAAGATGAAAGGTTTAAACTCTCCTTCATTTATTGTTGATTGTTCACAGCAGAAGCAGGACATGGAATTTCCCTAAGATAGCTTTTGATTTATGAAATAATAAATGCGGCGATAAGGCAAAGAATATTATTTTTTGAAAAATATAATTCACAAAATTTTGAAAATTATGAGACAGTAATTGAGACCTATTGTTTCAAACTGATATCACGACCACAGTCAAACTATATAAAAATATTTTTTAAATTAAGTTAAAAAATTTTAATTTAGTATTTTAAAAATCAATTTCCCTTAAGTTAGCTTAAATAATAAAAAATTGTCAAAATTTTATACATATAATAAAAATAAGTATAAAAATTTGCATTTTCTATTCATCTATGTCAATAATTTCATTGATTTGTGATTAATTAAAGTAAAAAAAAAATTAATTTTTAAAAAATTAAATTGAGAGAGTTTAACTTTGACAAACTCAATTGAAAAAAGTGATATGCAAGCAATATGCAACTATTTCTATCACAATTAGAGAACTTTTTTAATTAATTTTGGTCTTGATTCAACCATAATCAAACTCATCAAGTTTTATTATATAAAATCTAGGGTGTTAACTAGGACAATATGCAACTGGCATGATTTTACAGCATATATATTTTATTCAAATAAAATTTACATAATTTATTCATTTTTTTATCATTCAAAATTAGTCATATTTTCCTCAATTGAGAAAAGTGATATAGACCAAAATATTAATTTATTCTAAAAATAATCTCAATCAATATGCAACTATTTCTATCACAATTGGAGAACTTTTTTAATTAATTTTGGTCTTGATTCAAACATAATCAAACTCATCAAGTTTTATTATATAAAATATAGGGTGTTAACTAGGACAATATGCAATTGGCATGATTTTATTGAATATATATTTTATTCAAATAATAATTTACATAATTTATTCTTTTTTTTCATCATTCAAAATTAGTCACATTTTCCTATGGAATGGACAGTTTTTACTAGGGCAGTATGCAACTGCTCGCATGACTTTTCATAAGAACAGACCAAGCTATAATGCTTTTAACGTATAAAATGGATCCGCATTTAACTGGGATCCAATTGAATCTTGATCAATAGAATTCAATAAATTTTTTTTAAATTTTTTTTGACACAATTTTTGAGATAATATTCTTTTTAAAAAAAATTCTAATAAATCTTAACCGTCCAACACAAGCTAAATAGTCAGGATCTATCTAATTGAAACCTGTATAATTAAGATTCAACTACACGAAATTCAAGTGCATATAAAATGGAGGATTTTAACTCAAGCAACATGGATCCAAATCAAACATGACCTTGGTCATGTTCAAAGAATGACAATTTATGTGCGTGCGAACAGCCAAAATTAGGCATTCTTTTTTTTGAGCCAAAACTATCGTAATCGTCCATGAGTGCTCGAACGGCTAGGATGGACCAAAAATGACTGGCATGCTAAGCAACATGACTGATCCAAATGCCAGGCGTCATGTTCTGAGAGAAAAATGCTACTTACTTACAAGTGACTTTATCTAAATTCATCTTACATCACTAACTTTTTTCAAGTGAACTTACATTACATGAATTTAAATGCAGCCACATTCAATTATAAGGATTGTAAAAAAAAAAAAGATCGTGTAAAATAATATCACAAAACAGATGGACGTAAAATGTCAGCTATTATCATCTCTATTGTAGTAGACTTAAATTGACTGCTGAAATCGAAAGCTTTGTTCTATAACTTATATTGCATAAATCATGAATTCAATCAAACCATACAAAAGAATCATCTTATATTTGATTTCCAATCACCTTAAAATGCTTTCATCTTAAACAAAGCACAAAGGAAACACATGCAGAGAGGGGAAAGATGGCACAACAAGAAACACGGACAAAGCAGCAATCACTTAATCAGGACTATGATGTGAACCAAATTTTGGAAACAATAATAACTACAAAATTAGTACGAAAGAATAAATATAGAAAGCAGCAAGCTGGGAGCTTTATGAAAAATTGAATTGGTTAAAGTGATCTGAATGCAGAAGCTGGACACTAAGGAAAATTTTTTAATTGCTCAGTGTTCTGTATAAGAAGTCAACTCCGGGGCTTGTGTAGGCGAGGTCTGTTGCAGAAAACCCGACCGTTGGCCCTTACAAAAGCTGCGATACCCACGCTAATACTTGCCCACATTAGCGAAAAGAAGAAATGCCGAAAATCATATCGAACTGTTGGAACAATGAACACAAGGTTATCACTTAGAGCCATGGATTTCGTACCAAAATTAATAGTTTACTACTCTAGCAATTGTAGGAAAAGTCACCAGCCAACAAGTAGGCTGGTAATGTTTAAGTAATTATATGGTTAATTGGGACTAAAGTCTACAGACATAACTAACTTCCCTGGTGCTGGTCAAACTTTCTAAAAAGTTAATACTGTGAAAAGTACGTGCATTTATCAAATTATTTTCACCTGTAAAGAGGCAAGAACAGAAATTGTCATAAATTTTCAGTTTGTGATCTCTCAAGATCACCTTCACCAGTTACATTTTGTTTCATATATCTAGAAACCTTGTCAATTTTGCAGCAGTAGGTCACAAGATATTTGACCGCATTAACTTTGGTGTGTTAAACCTACTGGTTCACTTAAAAGATATTGTACCTAGACAAAGAGTCAAAGACATAATTAACTTAATAATTTTTAAAAAGGATTTTAACTCTAGACCGCATTTTTCTACCAGATGCCTCTGGTTATAAAGTAAGGTTATAAAGTAATTAGGAGGGAAAAGACAGAGGCTGGAAAGATTTGTGAGGTACCCATCATCAACTACTCCACAACAGTCATACCCCTCCCCCATATGGTTCTTAACATGAATCTCAGAAACTTTGACAAGCATCCCTTGCTCAGAAATGATATAAAATGTCGTAGTCTTATTGGAGTATGGATGAATAATGGAGTATGAAATAGGAAAATGTATAATTTAATAGTTATTAGGATTATGGATTATCATATTGCACCATTTAGAAGTTGCCATATTTTGGACATTCATTAGAAACGTAGGTCATTAGGATTTTTATTTGAAATAATATTGGGTGTCAAGTTAGGGTTCTCTGTCCTATCGGCATTCAAATTAGTTGTTCTTGCCTAATTAAGGCTTATTTTGTACCTTAGTTCTTAGTCTTCAGCTTTTGATGAATTAATATTCAGAGTTCGTCCCCGCTCTCCCCCCCCAAAAAAAAAAATTCTATTTCTCTCTAAACTTTTACCTCCTTCTCTATCTTGCCATATTCTCTTCTCCCTTCTTATTGTTGCTGCTTAATGGTATTGCTCCACCTCAAGAAAGAGATGAGACTGTGATTTTAAAACCACAGGTCTCTAAAAGTAGGTTAATTATATTCTTGTATTATGCCTGTCTATATGCAAATGTCTGTGTGTATGTGTGTGATCAAGTATTGATTCTTAGTTTGGACTTCGGGTATACTTTGTACTTAAGCCTCCACTTCAAGAAAGAGCTGAGACTGATTTTAAATCCACAGGTCTCTAAAAAGTAGGTTAATTCTATTCTTGTATTATGCCTGTCCATATGCAAATGTCTGTGTGTGTGTGTGACCAAGAATTGATTCTTAGTTTGGACTTTGGGCATACTTTGTACTTTAAGCCAAAAAACAAACGTCAACTCACCTTGCCTCAATGACATAGTTGCAAAAATGAATCCAATCAAAACCAGAGAAAAAGCCAGAGGAAAGGACTGCAAAGATAAACAAAGTAATCTTAGAATTAGAGTAAGAGCAGGAAAAAATAAAATAAAATTGAATAGGATACAATGAGGTTTTTCAAGTATTCCTGTCAATGGACTGCAACATGGCATGGCCAAAATATGGGGAAAAGTCACACTAGATCTTCAACACAGAAGGCAATGTTATGATGTATTGTCCAGCAACATAATCACTTCAACTTGTCCTTAGACTGAATAACCAGCTTGCTTACTTTGAAATAAAGGGCAGTTTTAATTATCAATTCAAACCAAATAAAGCTGAAAAGGCACAAGAACTACTTGGCTACATGTGGTATTTCATGCATTTGACCCATTGCAACCTGTCACTTCCTTGTTAGGTCAGGACCAACTTTTACCTTGGAAACAAAACATGTTTCACAATCTATCTAATAAGTAACAAAAAAAGAAGAAATACAAAAAATTATGTATGATCAGAATGAACTTAAACCTATGTCACAAAAGTTGGATATCCATAAACTGTGAGCTTTCCAATAACTGTTCAAAAACACTCACAGCTATAGCCTCAATTCCTCCTTTCTGAGAAGAGGGAGCCATATCTCTCCCGACAGAAACTATGTAATGTCCTTGCAGGAGGTCAATTGCATCCTTCAAATAAATAAAAAGTCAGCAACAGGGTTAAGAAGTTACAAATAAACTAATAACTGAAAAGGCAGTATCTCCTAAAGCATAATAACTACATAGATCAACACCAACTCAAGAAAACTTTGAATTTTTACATAGAAGAGAGAAATCAATTATACAAAGGACCAGACCGACCAGACCTAGATAAGACTGAGTTATAGCCACTTAGCAGATGCCCAAGAATGTGGTGAGTACCAATACATACAATAAGAAATGAGGTCCACAAACCTGCTTTGTTCCATCACAAAAGTTATTCAAATAATAGCGTAGAAGAGCATTCCAACCATCTTTTAGTACTCCTTGAACTGTGCGGTGACCACATCTGGATCCAACCAAATTAAAAAAAAAATTAATGGGGAAGGTAAGAAGGTTACAATATAGTGACACTGACAGAAAACCAAAGCTTTTAAAATTTGAGAAATTGCCACATCATATAGCCAGATCTTGATATATTGATTTTATCAAAAGGTCACACAAGGAAGATATTCAATGTAAACTATAGAACATCGAGCCAGTATACACCATATGCATGACTCTGCAATGATAATTCACAATGATGCCATGCTAATGTAATTCAACACAGAAAAATCTTTACTAAATACAGAGTTCTCTATTTTCGTTTAGTTTAAGGAACATGGAAAGCTTAGGATGGAATCATGGAAAATACCTGACAAAATCTCCTTTAAGAGCAGGCGTTCCTGAATATTGAACACTTATATCGTCCCCGTGATTAGCCCACACTGGTCATAGAGAATCATTCAGAAATAGAATCTAGGCTCTATGTTTTATAAAAGCATGTAAACTTGAAGATGACTACATAGTGCATATACATAGGAGATTGCTATCCTCTTCATAGTGTTGTGAAGGTTAGCAATCTCCACATTTATAATGGACAAATCCCCCCTCTTTAAAAGACATAATAAATGCAGGGACCTTTAGGTCATTTTTTTAAAGGACACAATAAATACATGAGCAAGTAGGTCATTTTCTCAAAACACAAATTTTGAGAAAATGACTTAAATGATTAAATGCCCTTGCATTTATACTGTCTTTTAAAGAGAGTGTTTTTTTATTCCAGTACAAAATTAGTGAAGATTGCTTACCTCCACACAACTATGAGAAGATTAGTATATAAATAAAAGAAAATAATTTAGAAATTAATAATACACTTACAGATCTTAAAGCTTTCATCTAGATTCGGATGTGCATTAATGGTTTCTTCAGCACCAAATACGCCAAGCCTTCTAAGCTGGAATTCCAACATGTTCCGGCCTATCATACTCTGCAATCATATTTTAACATTATGCAGGAGCATGATGCCACAAACACAGACCATAAATAATTTGAAAATAATGATTACAATTATAGTTGTGGTTGTGAGCGTGTTTACACACATATTCACACTTATAATTTCCATTCCTTTTCTCTAGAGATTTCCCATTCTTTGCTAATCATTAATTATATAACAGATGTATCAGAGGACTGGAGTGTGCTTATTGGCAGGGAGAGAAAGTTAAAAATATTTGCTGTTCATCTGCTAAGGCACAGAACACTTGCCATCATAAAAATCAACCAACCTGAGTTACATTTGTACGGTCTAGACAGTCAATACAATTGGTCCTGACAACTCCAAGTTGCTCCTTCATTTTCTCTCCCTTTTCATTCAACAGAAGATATCTACAATTCCAATTTCCAAAAACAAAATTGCAAAACAGGAATCAGATTTCTTTCTTATCCCTTCAAGTTAGAGTTGAGTACAAAATTTAATAACGACAGGCATCATCCAGAATTCCAGGTTAGAAAAACTCAATAATTATGTTACACAAATATATATATATATATATAATGGTTAAGATTGAATTCCAGGAAAAATAGCTGAACATATATGTTGGAAAGCATGTGATACATCTGTTAGCATATCATGCTTGATAATTGTCCAAAAAAGTATAGCAGACAGTTCCACATTATACAGCATAACAAAAATAGTGTTAGTGTTTGAAATCTGTTAATAGAACAGTGATTCATAAATAACTCTCTAGTTGGAGGAAACCAAACAATGTAAGTTTTTAAAAAAAAATGTTAACTAACCTCGAGTAAAATTACATCAGAAAGCTTAAACAATAAAGTAATCCATACCCATTTCTCTCAAGAAAATCTGCAATTTGGTCATAAAGGGTAGAGAGGCGTTCGAAATGAATGTGCCCACAGATATGATGAAAATCAAAGTGCAGATATCTAGACAAAAAAAAAAAAAAAGTATGCATGAGAACCAAATAAAATGAAACCCAAAGAATGTATATACATCAATCTAAAAGTTGATTGAAAGGAGTTTCTACCTTACATCATCACTAACCAATTGCTGCATTGTTGTTCCAAATTTTTCACACAGCCGACCCTCTCCTCCATGCTGATAAAATACGAAGGAGAAAAGAAAAGGCACTCAAATAGATGCATTCTGATACATAGCAAGTCCATGAACATATTCACAAAAGATATAATCTCAGGAAGATGTATGGTATATAACCATATGTATTTTAGTGCACATATAGATACATTCTTTGCCCTATGAGACTAGCCTTTACCATTGCTTAAAAAGTTCACAAGTAATTACATCCCCTAGTACAATCAGGTAATAAGGTCAATCTCAACCATCATATATGCATTTCAAAACATCATTATGCAATGAAAGAATATTCACCTTGTTGACAAGATCAACAGCTAGGACAGCCCCATATTTTTTTCTTAAATCTAGGAAGTGCCGCTCCATGACTCGAGGCTGCATCATTAGCAGTGCTAAGAAGTCAAATAAATATAAACATGAAATTAAAGTCCAACAATACAACAATCAAAAAACAACTTACTGCTTCCTCAAGTTTCACTAACTCAAACTTAGGTTTATATGTCAGGTCAACAATTTGGTCCCAGAGCAATGGAATTGAACCACGGACCTGCAAAAGATCAAATGTGATGCAAACTTAAATCCATGCTTAAATGACATGCTATTGGTGGTATAAATACATTCATCCCACATGATTGACAGCAAGCATCCCTATTTCCCCCATTTTAGCTTTATCCAAACTTTCTTGTACTTCTGGATCATATGATCACTCATCACCTTATTTCACTATAATCTAAGGGAGTTGAAGGCATGTCAACGGAAAACCAGTTTACATTCAACTATCATGATCACTACATCCAAATAAGTGTCCAGCTCAGAAAATTTTACCTGAGCATTTTTTATGCAGATGATACCCTAATTATAGGTACAAGGTTCATCAAGGAGCCCAAATTTGAAGAAGTAAAAAATACCCAAAGATAGTAATGGTGTAGTGTCATTTTCCATTCATCTCAAAGTAGTTGCATCTGTAAATAGTTAGGTCTGGCAGTATATAGTAACTTTTCAGCTCTACCCACCTCAAAGCTGAAAAGCCAAGATAAACTTGAACAGATATATGGCACCAGCAATTCATCAAAGTTTATAAAGAAAGAAGCAACGGCCATGCTTGGTTGAGTTTGTGTGAGAGAAGGGATAGTGGACAAAAGGGATAGGATAATAGTAAAGAAGTAAAGTGAATTTAAATATGGAAAGTTACTAATATATAATAGACATAGAGGGGTTGGAACCAAAAAAGACTCCCCTTTCTACAGTAATATAGTATAGATAACACTGGGAGGTAAATCAATCAAATCACATCACTTATTTATTTGAACCCCTGAATGTTCCATATTCACTTTATTTTTAATTAGAGATAACTTGTTGAGGATGGAATGAAAATGGCAATAACTTTAATATTACCTCCTCCAGTTTCCACTCCCCTATCAAGCAAACATACAATACTTTTCACATCATTTTATTCCTTTTGCTACTCATTTATTCTAAGAGTACTGTTATTTGTACATAACTTTTTTCTACACCTCGACTTTTAACCATTGATATATTATATTATTATTTATCATATATCATCATCATTATTTTATAATATATTAATGGTTAAAAGCGGTGGTATAAGAGTGGTGTAAAAAAAAGTGATGTACAAATAACATATTCTAGTTACACTATATTACCAAGCAGAACCTAAAGGTATTCTTACAATATGAAAAGGTTACCAAAGCATCATTTAATAAAATATAAGCACTTATTTATATACTAGCAAGCCTCATTAAAGTTAAGTACCAGTAATTTGAAGGGATAACAAGTACTAATTCAGATTGGAAATGAAAAAATTTCTGAACTGGACATAAAACCTAATGATACAAAATTTGTTTTGCCAACTCATAAGAAAATATTAATCTGAAAAGATAGCTCTTGTTTATTACTAAGATGCTGCTAAATTTCCTATAACCATAAAGAAATTGTTCAACAAACATGACTATTCCTTAGGATTAGGATTGTTGAACTGAACTAAGAAGTCAGAACCTTCCTATACTGCATGGCCAGCCCAAAATAGGGTTGCCACATAATAATAGAAAGCATTACCTGAACAAATGATGCTGTATACCCATTGAACTGCATAATTTGCTCAGTTTCCACAAAATTAGCAACATAGCCATCAGGGTCAGCTCCTCTTCTCCACATCCGAGTTCCTTTCAGGAAATCCAAATTGTATTTGGTCCCGTTATTTTTTTAATAGAAATAGAATTTATTAAGAGATAGGAAAAAGGTACGAAGTCAGGACAAAAAGATCTTGACCCATTAGTCAACCAACCAATGCAGAAGACAATGCTATTCTATACTAACAGTTAATATATTTAATTATTTATGCAGCTAGGCAGCCACACAAAAATACTCCTTTATATGGTAGCTCAACCACCTCTTCAGTCATATTGCATTTACAAAAAATTTTAAAGTGTATATATATATATATATATATTGATAAAAGAAGAAATTATTACAGAGAAAAGGAGTTACAACTTGTTTGAGGATAAACAACAAAAAGAAGAAACAACAAAACAAAGAAACAAAAGTATAGATATAATTTTTAACCTCAGAATGTAAATCAAATACTAACATGGAACAAAGCAAAGTATCCCCTCACCCATACTTATATTGTGACATATTTTTATAAAAGTGTTTTCCTTGTTCCAAGTCATGTTCTTCATAAATAATCTCATTGGAAACAATATGAGCATAATTTCAGTGATGTAAATTAAGTCAAACATGCCCTGATTTTTCATTAAAGAGATTAATATAAATGGTGCATCTAGTTACATCTTGAACCAAATGCTTTTTTTTTTCCTCAATTTTTGTAAATGAAAGTATTTTGATTGGTTTATTCAAAGCATGAGACCTGCAGCCAATGCAATAATGCCTGAGTCTAACTGGTTCAGAAATTTGTTGTTTAGTACACATTAGTTCTAGCTATCCTGACCCACCAAAACTTGCTCTCACACCTCAAGTTAAAATTCTCTGCTTATGCAAGGGCATATATCCATCATATCTACCTTGGTACCTCTAAGGCCAAACTCCGAAATAATTGTCATTCTCCTGGAGTAGTTGGACATGATCTTCACCCACAAGTTTCCATTACTAACTTCAACAAATAATTTTCTATTTCCAGAAAAGACTACTGCAAAATAATAATTCCAATGCAACTTAGATCTGAGAATGCTCCTAAAGGCCCAAGTATTAAGTAGCACAAACTATTCCAGCAATATGCCACTTTAAATTAACTTAATTCCCACCTATACACAGGAAAGAAGAGCTGTCGGTCAAAATGCAGAAAATAACAGTTATCTTCAATTATTGCTATTTCATTATCACCACCAAATTAACCAATACATTAATTTCATGACCTACAAGATAGTGATATTGTAAATGGTAAAAAGCACATATACTTATGATCATTATAAGTAATAATTGCACAATCAAGCTGGAAATAAAAATTTGATCCATAAGCTTTAAATACCATTTCTTCTTGTGCATCTTCTAGCAATCAAAGTGACATCAACAATATCCTTCCCAATGGCTGCTTGAAAATGATGAAAACCTAATGAATAGTTAAGGCCAATCCTAGAATAAAATAGTTATGGGATCACACAATAACCATGCAAATAGTCAAACTAGACAAACCAAAGAAGAAAATTCATGTGTTACACAACGTGAAATGATGAGTATAGCACTTAGACAAGGATACTGCCTTGGACTACAGGGAGTAAGTATGGGTCAAGCTGCATGCACAGGATCACACATTTATTAGTTAGTAATATAAAAATGTGTAAGATCCAAATAAATCAACAAGTAGCAATAAATTTTCCTTGAGCCCACCTTGTTATCTATGAGCACTTCCAACATATAATTGTTCCATAGAAATCGAGGCTCTGCCTGTTATAAAAAATTTGGTGCATAAGCAGAATACTAGGGTAAACTAAAAACTGTAGAGAGAATTAATCCATACTGGACATAGTTTACATAGACATCAGGAGGAATCACCCATGGATAATATTAGGAACACCTATGAAAGAAATTATTTTTCTTCCATGGAATCAGCACTCTTTTGAAATAAAATATCTTAAACAGAAGGTGAGGGGTAAAACAAAAGGCAATAAGTTACCTGTCTCCAGAGAGGAAGCAATCTAGATTCATCACCCAGGTCGTTCAATCGCTGGGCACTGCAGAACATATTATTAAATGCTATATCAATAATACACTTTCACATTTTATTTTGTCTCTCAATCAGTCTCGTGATTAAGTTTTATATATTTTAATCTTGTATCATTAAAAAAATTCCAAATTAATATTGTCGTCTAGGTTTGGTAGTGCAACTTCAAGAATTATTTATATAACATCAGAATGAGTTAAACTTCCAAATTTATTAGCCAGAAAAGGTTTTTCCCCTAATATGGACTATAAAATTCAGTAGTCCCTAACAGGCAAACTTGACAGATCAGTCAAAGAATCATTATTTTCATTATTTTACAGACATGTAAGGTAGATAAGGGGAGGTGTAATAACAATGGTGGTGGAAGGAGCACATATATTAATGAATGCAGTTCAATTGGAACTTGGAATCAAGTTACCATTTAATAATTAAAAGCCCTTGAAAGCTTTTCTCACTTAAATGTACTAGTTACTATTGCCACTAAAATAAAACCTTTGAACCAAGATTGCAACGATTTGTAGGTTTATATACAATATAGTTAAATTCCAAAAATGCAAAATTAGTTCCTCTCTTTGAAAGGGAAAAAAATCAATAGTAGGCTCATTAAAATAAGCTCCTATCCTTAAATTCGGCGATCTATAGGTTTACAACTTAGTTGTGCAAAATGGGTTCCTTACCTTATGAAGTAAAGATCCATAATGAGCTTATTCAAATATCTGAGAGTCGCACATCCCTATGAGTTGATCCTTTTCAAATTTTAGTATAATTGCCACTTATACAAGCTGAAGCTCTCAAAACATGCATTTTTTTTTTTTTTTTTTGTAGAATTTCAAATCATGCATGGACTATAAAACATGCTTTAGCCATTGTAAAAGACAGATGCAAGGCTATCTTCAGCGCCATGCTAAATTTTTTTTTGGCTAAAATTTGTATATGATATATAATTAAATATGGGGAAAAAATGTCTTTTCTAAAGGTTTACAGGTTGCACCCACTAACTAATCAAAGTGAGAATGTATGGCTGCTTCCTTCTTTTATGTCTTTGTGCACTTGTATATATGTAAGGCAGCAAACTTAAGGAATCAAAATCATATTGTATCGCAGTCACAATTTAAACTGCGTGACTGCCAAAATGTCCAAAGAAGTTCACCTCAGTGTTAAATTGGTGCCATAGGAGAAGTACAGACCAGAAGTCCTCTCTGCAATACTTAGCAGCCTGGAAAACTCTACCTCTGTCTTCTTCTGCCCAAATTTGGTACAACAGTTATGAGTTCCAAACATATAGTGGACATAGAATAAAAAATAAATAAATAAGTAGAGTTATTGCAGCCTTACCTGTTCAGAAGGGGTACTATTAAGAGAATGATTACATGGAAAAATCTTCAAAGATGTAACTTTGAAAATTGAATGCCCCAGATAAAATCCAACACAATCACGCTCAGTTATAACCAGCAAATATGATCCTAAAAGAATGATAAAGTATAACAATATCAAAATGATTAGCCAAATTGAAGTCCACAGATGAAAAGGAACATGTTGTTTTATTTGAAGAGGAAGTTCAACAATGTAGATTAGATCTTCAAAAATTTATAGCTAGCTATCATGATCAAAATCACAGGTACAAACAATGAAAATACTAGGGACCTAGTGCACTACCTATAAATATATAAAAATTAAATACAGTCCATATAAATGAATATCAAACTTGATTTTCACTGCCTTTTGAATAAAAAAGGGATTAAATGCACAACTTCCCTTAACTCTGCCTACAAGTGCATCCTTGGAATCTTATTCTCTTTTTACTTTCATCTGAGTGCCAAGGTCAATCATCATCTATCGTTATATGATGATCCCAGCTATAATCTCTCTAGAAAAATCCATAAACTAGTAACTCCACGTTAGCACAAATACATTATAAACCTTCAAGTTTTACAGGAAATAGAGACTTAAGGCATAATATTATCATAAACAAGTACGTAATTTAACCACTTTGATCTACAACATCAATCAGCAAAGCATTGTTTAAGTGTCTCCTAACATTGCTTACCAGCCAGAAGCCTTAACATCCCAACCACACCAAAAATTGTCCAAATCTTAGGAACTCGAAGGGAGCTGCATTCTGGAATCTCGTCTGGCAAAACAGAAAAGAGAGGGAAGAAGAAAAAAGGATGTGTTAGAAGAAACTCAAGGGAGGGTGGATATGTATAGTGAAGCACAGAGATGAAGCCAGAAGACAGTGAAACAGCTAACCAATGAGCTTCATCGAGCCATCCACTCGACTCACTACCAAAGAAGAACCAGATGAGCCATCCGTGGGCTCAATGACATACTGATCCGGAAATTCCCAAAGTCGCATACGTGTGTACAGCTTCTGCCCAGAATCTGCCTTCTCCATCATTATTGGAATTCTAGCTCACTGAAGAAAGTGACAAAGTAATCAGAGAATTAAAGCTCAAATTCACATCTTGTTGATGTTTGAATACCAAGAAAACGGAAGAAATGTAACCAAGCCAACATCCAATTCTTATCGTTTAACTTTGAAGGATTTCCAAGATAAACGATTACTCAAATTACTCGAATTTGAGTAAATCTTAATTGAAGAACCTAGTTCCCGCTAAAACCATGGATAAAAGTCGGTTTCTCGAATTTATCCACCCTTCCCAGAGATCATCAATTTCTACCAAGGAAACCAAGCTAATGCAGAAGAGGAGGAGAAAATTTACCTGCTTGAAGATCTCACTCGAAATTTTGCGAGAAAAAAAAAAAGATCCAAAGGCCAAAAAAAAGCTCAGGTAAAACTTTGGCTTCTCTTAGCCTGTGACAAGGTAATACATTTCTTCTCAAGCTAGGGGTGTGTTTGGAACACTCACCACACGCATGGGGACGCTATGGCAAAACTAAAAATTCGAATTGGTAATATCCAAACACGACTGCGACACTCGGCAGAAACTTCGACCGGTTCGGCGGTTCCGCTGAAACGGTGCCGGACGACGATGCTTTGGACACACGTGGAGGGTTCGCTCCGATGTCCGTAAGCTACTACTACGGAGAACCCTATGACGTGGTCAATATACGAGCACTCGTGCAACAATGAAGACCGTTGGATCTGAATACTGATGTGTAATTGGACGGTCCAAAACCACGTCATCTTTGGATTTCCTTTTCTATAATTATTATAGCATTTTAACCGCTTTATGCCAGTAATTTTTATATTTTATCCATCTCTAGGTAGGAATATCTGGGTTTCATGTTTTGTCAATAAGTGGAGAATGCGACCACAGAAAAAGATAATCCAAAATTACAATTTATATACACAAATATAAAAGCCTAGATTAAAAGAGAGCTCTCTTTAGATTATGGTCTTTTATTTTTTACCCAAATATTTAAACTTATAAATTATATATTGGATCTCTTACTAAATCATACTTATATAATAATTATTTTTATTAAAACAACAATTAAAAACAATAAGCCAATAGATTATATATATACGGCTTTCTAATATAATTACTTTTCCCACAAACCATATGCAATGTACAAACATTTTCGTCTAAAAATTAAAATGTGCATTTATGTGATATTCTTTATTATTCAAAACAACAGTGAAATCGCAAATTCATGATGAATTCTTAGAAATGGACCATTTCAGCTGTTGTACATACATCATATATTTTAGATGCGCAAAGAGATAGTTAAAAATGAGGTGATGTGTGGATGACTGATGAAATATTTTAATTAGGTGAGGTGGAGGATTGATGTAATATCTTAAACGTTTATGTCAATAATTCTTTTAAAAAATAAATAAAAAATTAACAGATGAATCAAAAATATAATTTTTATGAAATTGAGAGACCAAATTGTTCAATCTTAAACTAAAGGAACAAAAATTACAACTTTGACAAATTAGAAGTATTAAAAATGCAATTAAGCCAAAATATATAAAATGCTTAACATAAACTCGAAATTATATTAGAGAAAAGAATATAACAATGCCTTCTCAGTTTAAGATGTTATATCCATCATATAATATTGTTTGGAACAAAGCATGATTCCATGTATGTTGAGATTTAAATATCACTCAAAAAAACCAGGAAATATGAAACTTGGACATCATTAAAAGAGCCACTGTGAAGAAGAAGAAACATAGAGTAGTCAAAGGTATTGTCAACCTTAGACCTCAAAGAAATTGTAAAAATGGAAGAGAACCAAGATGTTCTTTCACATATGACACCCCATTCTTATAAAACAAAGAAATGAAGAGGGGGGGGGGGGACTGGGGAGCGATAAAAAAAACAGTATCCATTATAATTAATAGCTATTCCCTCGCATCTCTGCATTTGCTCGTACAAAGATAATATCAAATAATTCCTACAACATATAGCTTTTGAATTGAATTCCAAACTATGGATTTGTATTAATTTATGATCGAAGTTTGGTATATATATCTGATGATACACAAAGTCATTATGCAATATATAGATCGAAATACTGATCAAAATAAAACACAAATCATGTATAATTAACCAATAGTAGCTTACTCACAAATTACACTTCATTCTAGCACTATATACAAAGAGAAAGGATCAGAGACGCGAAGAGAGAGGGAGAGATTAAAGGAAAACAATATAGATATAATTGTTTCAATTTAACTTGTTTATTATTTTATTATATATATATATATAGCAACAAATCAACCGTAACATTATTATAGATAGTTAAATATATTAATTAGCCATGCACTATATCAGAGGCCGGAACATATGTATCCTAGGGCTTGTCGTCATCATCTTCAGCAGGTGGGAGTTCATTCAGGTCAAATCCAACCTTTTTATCCTCCTCATTCTTTTCTGCAGCAGAAGACTCCGGTACTTCATTCTTCTGAACTGCCTCAGAAGATCCCACTCCCTCCATTGACTTGTTCAGATCAAGTTCGAGCCTTCGAGCAGGAGATGATGATCCCTTCTCCCCACCAGTACTCTCTCCTGCAACTATATATAAAGACCCACAAAAATATTCATCAAAAGTATCTATACAAACCAATCTGATATATATACCATGGTGAACCTTATAAAAAATATTCGCTTTATTTACTTTTGCCTTAAAGTTCATCAGTGCAAAATCACATACAACATTAAACAAATTAGGGTTCAAGATCATATATAGTTTTCATGCATCTATGTATATATGTGGTTGCCATTTTACCCTGATCTTGAACTCGTTGCCTTGTTTGGGATGACGAAGAAAAAACAGGTGGTCTAAAGAAACCCCTATAATCGCGCTCAGGGTGTGCCCTCATATGGCCAAACGCTGACTTCCAACTCGGAAACAATTTCCCACATATCGGGCATGTGGGTGGTCCAGGCGGAAGATCTGTCAGTTGAGACTTCCGTTTCTGCCTACGTCCTCCACTGCTTGTATCCTCCACGGTCATTTTCCGTTGACCCCCTTTCTCCACTGCCAAAGCCACAGAGGACCCACTACCCACTGCCACCGCCGCAGAGGACCCACCTTCGCCCACTGCAGCCGCCACCGGAGATCCACCACCATGATGATCGCCGCCACTAGTAAGGTGTGGCACTTGTAAAGGGATTATTCCTACGTTTCGATCAGCGGAGCCGGCCACACCAGTTCCTCTTTCTGCAGTGGCAACATTTTCACTAGTAGTATTTTCGGTGGGAGTGGGACTAGGGGTATGAGGCGGAGGGCGTGGATCAGGGGAGGAGGGAGACTTATTGGTGGAATCCTCGGCAGGGTTTGGGTTTTGCATGGCTAATCTTAAAAAACCCTAACCTCTTATTCGTTGAAACCAAGGAACCCAACAAATGGGTGTGCGCCTGAGTTTTCATTGGGGACAAGGTTATGAATTTATAACAGTGGAAGCAATGTTTGGAAACTAACGATTACTCTGTGTTTGCCTACACTACGTGCCGATTCGCCAAGCGGTACCATGTTTCAAATTCTTTCCTTTTTCTGAAGGTGGCGGATCATGTATTCTTATCAACATGCCAGCTACGACGTTTCTATATATTCTCAGCATCTCAGTTCTCACGATTCGTGTATTTCACTGACGGTGCTTCAGGCCCTTTTTTTTTGTTTTTTGTTTTTATTTAAATTGCACTTTTAAAAATCAGATGCAAATAAAATCAGATAATTTTTTTATAATATTCTTAAATTATTATATTCTGTATGGTCTTAGAATGTGACTCTTTATGTTTAGGCTAATTTAACATTCATATATATTTTTTAATTTCATTAAAAAATTGTTTGAGTAGGTTTCTGAACCCTTGTTTTGCTGTAAACTATATATAAAATAATTAAATGTAAATTAATTACATTCCTTAAGAATTTAAAACCTATATGTGCATCTAAGTATTTTATTTTTCTAAATATATTTTCATTCTCTTCATTTTTCTCTTTTAATAAATTTTCACCTATCCTTCTCATAATATCTCCACCTTATCGCATTGGTTGAGATATTAAGCATAATTAAGCTTAAGTTAATTTGAGGGTGTATTAGGGGAAAAGTGAATTAATGGACTTAAAAT